>BEXV01001389.1:65480-75670 GCA_003118195.1 Hemicentrotus pulcherrimus
GGGGGGGGGGGGGGGACTCACATATTGGGACATACAGGGGTGTGCCGCTCTAATGGGTCACTTTTTCACAAAAATACCATTTAAAATGGGTGTTTTTCAAAATTTCATTTTTGTTTTGTTGTTGTTTGCCATGCAAACTGCAGAAAAAACACCTGAAAATGTGTGAAAAATGACCCAAATGATGGTTTCAAGGCTTGAGCGGCACACCCCTGTCCAAACCCAATCTGAGTCCCCCCCCCCTGGGAGTTAGTAACTCCATGTACATGAAACACAAACTACAAGGATAAATTGTCACATGTCATATGAGATCCATTGATTTTAATATGTTTGATGAAATGTACATATTAACAAATGGCATATTTACAAGTAAATGTACAAGACGAGAGATGCAGAAAGTAGCCCGTGAAGCAGATTAGACTAAAAAAGTAACAATACTATAAATAATGTAACTCATTTAATCCAGGGTAGCCTGGTAGTATTAATACCCTTCTCTCCAAGGGCCCTGCAATCATAATATTAACATGGCTGGTATAATTAAGTATTACAGTTTTTTCTTGTGTGTGCAAATGTTCATTAAACGGCCAACCCACCATTAGAACTGATAAAACAAATACGTAGCATATAGTTAAAGCATTTCAAAGAGTCGCTAAGTTTTGCAGGATGCTTTCTACTTTGCTTGTCACATGAATAGTTTATATTAAAGCCAACGATATGTTTTGAATAACGAATTATGATTTCTATAAAATAAATGAAACAAATCAATTCAGAATGAGTTTGTGCTTCATAAAATTTGTTCATTAAAAATATATATGTTATGCGTGTATTGGATGCAAGGGAAGGAGTAAAAAGTTCTTGAGTAACGTCAAAAATGCAAAATTTCCGCAGCAACTTGCAGTTTGATTTATTTTAAGAAAGTGTAATATAAAATGTAATAAAAATGCTGGTAGAGAAATCATCCGGTTTATCAACCAACAGCAGTTTAGTGTCTCCTTTGTAGTGACGTTTTTTTGCATTATCCTTTGATTCAGAATGCTAGGAATAGGGCAAGATCAGAAAGAGCAAAATTTCACAGATAATTTGAGTTTATTTCCAATACAGTATGTTGCACCGTTATCGAAAAAGATTTTTTGTTGTTGGGGTAACATTTTATTCAAACTTTCACCAGCTTGCTTCTCTGCTCTTTCCACTTCCCTTTAGAGTAAATAGCTCTTTGGTTTGGATTTTCCTTCAAAATTAATGATTGATACGGGGCACAATAACTGTTACATCAAATTCAAAATAACACCAATTCATTGATCATCCAGTCTGTCCAAGTTGTCTAAAAGTTGCTTGAGCAATCAAGCTAAATCTTTTTTTTTAAATGTGAGAGTGTTTTTATGCATTGAGAATAACTAGAAACAATTACTTTGGCTACTCTCAAACCTTCATTAAAAATAAATGTGTGAAATAATCAGAATGATCTTTTACACTTCACTTGACCAATAGAGATTTCTGCATCCTTCACAGCATTTCAATGCTTCGATTTTGAAAAGATTCAATACACTGTACTCATATTCACAAAACAGCAGATTGAAAATCAATCTACTCGCTTTGGTAGAGTGCCCGATTGATTGAGAATTACAATTCATCAAAGATAAAAACCTCACTTTTTTCCCCTTCATCATCATCATTGACCCTTTCTCTGCTTCTTAAATGATTGTTAAAAAGTTCTTAAATAATTGCTAAAAATTAATTTACAGGTGAATTTCAAGGTGAATTTCAACTTATAATGCTTATTCCATTAATAAATTGGGCATAAAATATATCCTAAAGGGATAGACTTCACAATGAAGGCACCTGTATGAGTTCCTGGAAGAGAAAAAAAGATCCAGTTTGAGTCTAATCATATGTTGTTCAAAACGTAAACTCTTCTTCTGAGGAGAGGGAATTTTCTTCCCATGGCAGAGAAGGCTTCAATGGTTTCTTCTGCTATCATGGAACTTGCCAAGGACAGCCGTCATTGGATTCTCCACGTCTTGTAACTTTTGAGTCTGTATCTATTCTACAAAAATATTTCTTTGAGGGATCATGAGCACTTCTTTAATATGAGGGTGGCACCTCTATGGACACATTGTGGATGTTGTTCTGATGATAATAGTTCACAGAATGCAATGGCAATGCTGGTACACTTCTTGATAAATCACGATAAAATGGTCGTTGAATCCTCCATTGATATTTCTACAACCACTGTTCTATATTTGATGATTAAAAAATACAATTTCAATCTGCAATCCTTATATTTTGCTTCTCTTCTGAAACAAAATGAGATAAGGAAAGCAATCACTAAACCTTCCAACTTTCTGATGATATTTCTCTCAAACTTTGACAAGGACTGTTCTTTACACTTCACAAGGATTGTCCTTCAATTTCTTGTTGAGGCTATCAACACTTCCATCCATCTATTTTCTGCTGGTATTGCTCATGACACTCAATGACAAAAGCTATCACTGAATCCTCTATCTTTCTGCTAATATTGTTCTCAGTACTTGGTAAGGACTCTTCTTTGTACTTGACAGGGCTGATTCTTTAATACTTTGTAAGGAAAGCAGCCAACGGGTCTCTGTCTGTTGAGTCTGTATGCTTCCATTAAATCCTCAATCCTTTCTAATACTGTTCTCAGAACGTTGCAAGGACCACTCTTCATGCTTGACAGGGCTGGTTCTTTAATAGGGTTTAAGGAAAGCGGCCATTGGGTCTTCCATTCTCGCTCTCTTGAGTCTGTAAGCTTCCATTGAATCCTCCATCCTTTCTAATAATGTTCTCATAACGTTGCAAGGACCGCTCTTCATGCTTGACAGGGCTGGTTCTTTAATAGGGTTTAAGGAAAGCGGCCATTGGGTCTTCCATTCTCGCTCTCTTGAGTCTGTACGCCTCCATTGAATCCTCCATCCTTTCTAATAATGTTCTCATAACGTTGCAAGGACCGCTCTTCATGCTTGACAGGGCTGGTTCTTTAATAGGGTTTAAGGAAAGCGGCCATTGGGTCTTCCATTCTCGCTCTCTTGAGTCTGTACGCCTCCATCTCTTCCTCTGTTGGCTGCCTCACGCTGTCGTACGAGTTGAGACTGTTGTAAGGTCTCTTTCTCTCATCCATGGCAAGCAGTCTGTCAACCTCCTTCTCATGCTCCTCTTGGCGTTTCATGGCCTGATCATAAAGGATAGACAAAAAGATGTCATCGGTTTGATTAATGGACCCCAACAACGGGAACACCACCTTGCCTCCTCATTTAGAAGTCAAATTTGATGTTAGAAGTTAAATAATATGCTTCACTCTGCTACTATGACCCTGGGATACAATCCAATGATACTCTGATAGGTAATTAAACACTGGTATCAAGCTTTAGATTAAAAAAAAAAAAGATAACCTACATTTCTAATTAGGCAGAGAAAGAAGCATTTCAAATTCAGAGTGACACTTACTCTATGTAGCAGTCTACATTTGTTCTTTTCAAAAATTAATTCCATGAATTTAAACATTCTTGACTTCTTGCACAGACAAATTCCTTGTGATTATTTACATAATCATCACCTTTACTGAAGCAATCAGAAACGTTGGCCATCTTGTAAAACAAAACCCACTATGCTGAGTGAACGAGTGTTAGTTTATTTCACAAGATTGCTAACAAAATTATAGAAAATAAATAAAATGAGAAAAATATCACACAATAGATGAAGAGAAGGACTGATTCTCACCTCCATAATCTTCCTCTTCCTAATGGCTTCCTCATCCTCTTGTTCTTCTTCTTCGCTGCTATCATCACTGCTGGAATCTGAAGAGTCTGACTCATCGGAGCTATGTCTCCTCTTCTTCTTCTTCTTCTTTTTCTTCTCCTCTTTCTCTTTCTGCTTTCTCAACTCCTTCTGTTTCCTCTTCTTCTTTCTCCTCTTCTCTTTCTTCTTCTCCTTCTCCAAGTTGAGTTTTTCCTTGTGTTGCTAGAATTGTGAAACAAAATACACAAGTTAATCTCATGAACAAATGCATGTAGCACTGTCACCTGTCAAAAATTATAAATCTCATTCAAGCAGATTATTTACATATAATTTTTGAAATATATATTGAAAGTGATTGTTAACAAATGCATATTTCTAAACTATAAATATCCTCCTGCTTTTGTAACATTTTAATTAGACATTGTGTATTAACCTTAATCTGCGCATCGACTAAATAAAATATAAACATTTCCTTTTCTAATTAAACCCCTGTGACTTTTTACTCACAATTTTAATGATATCTGGTCTCAAAATAAAGATTTCTAGACACTTGTCGGTAAGTTCATATATTTTCGGAACAGACGCAAAATATTGCAAAATTTCCAGATCTTTTGTCAATTTTTTCATAATTTCACACCAGACTCAAATTTTTATTGGTAACTGGATAAATTAAGGTTCCTCTTTCCATTGGTGGTACATGTATCAGATTTTGTGAGATAGCGAACTATGGTCACACCATCATACTTAATATCTTTTAAACGACACCAATCTCACCTCAACCATTGATTTCACAGGTTCATCTTCCTTCTCCTCCTCCTACTCATTTCCAGGAATGGCCTCGGTGGGTTCAGTAGGTAAGACGACAGAGTCTTCGGTTGCAGCCATTCTGCCTGCTGCCCCTGTGCAGTAGGAGCCCCGGACAAGGGAATAGCAGCAGCGGAAGCCCCACTGGCCGTCTCTCCAGAACGAACCCCAAACACTCTGCAGATAAACATACCAAAATACCAAAATACTTTTTTCAGCTGTTTAAGGGGTTAGGCTCGACTACCACATGTGACATCATCTGGCCCCTTTTACCAACCAATAGTTTCTCTTCTTGTATATGTAAAATAATTGTATAAAATTTATTGCTGTAGGTAAATAAATCAAATCAAAATCAAATTAATAGTAGTAAAATGATGAAATGATGATGATGATGATAATAAAAATAATAACAACAGCAATAAGAATACATAACAATAAGAAAAACAACAACAACAATATTACTGATAATAATGTCAACTCAATTTCTATTGTGCACATATTCCTCCCTGGGGATGCTCTAGGTTCCTGCAAAGTACTCTTATTATGCTGGCTATAGCCCAGCTGCTCTAAGGCAACGAAAGCATTCCAGGAAAAAAATTCCTATCAAGAACCCATTTACTGCACCCGAGTGGGGAATGGGGAATATAGATTAATGTCTTGCCAAATGGCATATGCAGCAGTGGGACTAACCATGAACCATGTTATGCACAATCTGGTGATGGATGCAATAGCTCACCTCAGCAGAAGGGAAAATTAGGGATTGGGGGAAATAATGTACCAGTACTCTGAAGAATTATGTGATGATCCCCTAGTTACCTTTACTAAAAAAAATGGATTTTATCAAGTAGAAAAAAACTGCTAGGATTTTAGTGTACAAGTTTAAAGGTAAGGTATACAGTAGTGCTGGATTAATTCCTACATCCACTACTATAACTACTATGATGACAATGACTACTTCTCCTACTACTAAATATGGAGAAAAGTATGGGGTTTGGTTGGAACAACAAGAAGCAAGGAAATCCAGTTGATTTTCACCCTTTTAAACTTTCAGGATGTCTTCAGGATAAATAAGGACTTATTCAGAATTTTAAGTTGTGCTTTCAACCCGTTGACTCCCAAATGCTCTCATTCCCACAGGGTTAATACAGGAGCCACATGGTTCCAGGAGTCAAAGGGTAAAGAGAGTATGGTACTTACCAAATGATTGCTTAGCAAGACATCCTCCTCGTATTTGGATTTAACCGGGGCCTTCTCCTGACCTTTGATGATGGTTCCATGTCGAGAGTACTCTACGTATTCCTCCTACATGTCGTGAAAATAAACACAAATATCTTGTTATAAGTTGTCAATATATTTTCTTCTTAGATGCCACTATGATCATGATTATCTAAATTTTATTATTGCATCTTTGTATTTTAGCTTGCTTTTTGGTATTCTATGATTCATTGCACAAACCTGCCTTGAACCCAAAATGGTTCATGGACCTGGTTTATTATAATTGTAATTGTACTTCACTACATTGTGATTGCTATACTTTTCTTAGAAATAAAGAACTGATTACCACATTATATGAGCTGGATATTATCAAAAATGCCTATAAATATGTCAACTTGGCATGATCACTTCTTTCAGATGGTGGCGGTAAAGGGTGGTCCCCAGACGTAAATGATCATATATGATTAAAACACTTATGTATTAAAAACCTAAATACACACACACACACACACACACACACACTAGTTCAAGAAAAATCTTACCGACACCATACTGCAATATTGTATGAAGTCTGACTTACCGTCTGAGCCAGTAGCAACTGCTTAGGGGGTGCCTCCAAATGCTCTTCACCACCATACTAAAGAAGAAAAAAAGACACAACTTTGTTAAATATATGATGGTAAATTAGATGTAACACTTGGAAATAGATTGAGGGATTATACTTCATTTCCTCCAATGCATGTCCATTTTTCGATGCAAATAAAAGGATGAATGCGCAGTACAAGGTGGTAAGGGTTGTATTAAGAAAACTATATCATCTTTTATATATAAAAAAAGTATGTTAATTGTCACAACAATCTAAATGTTATGCCACTTGTAAATGTCTACACAAACTGAATACAAATGCATAGAGTTGAGAGAAACATCTGTCAAAGTACAAATGGTAAGTGCTTTAAGATGTACATGTACTCTGTGAAGTATTGGTTTGGTAGTGAAAATCATAAACCTTTCACTTGCATAACAGAAAACGTAGTCTTCAGTACACAGTCCTACATTTGCTAAGCTTCCTAGAAGGAACTCACCCTTTGCAGTATGGTCTCTTTCTGGCTCTTCTTGAAGTTGTCCTTCTTGCTACCGAACTCCTTGTGAAGCAGGTCCAGCTTGGTGGGTTCAGCCTGAAGATGGACATCGGTACCGCGATTGGATGCGTCCCACGCAAACACTGTCAAAGACAACAAGGTATTGATTGAAATTACAGGTTTGCATGATGAGAAGATAACTTGGAGAGTAAATTTGCGGTATAACTATGTGGAGAGTCCTTGAAGAGACTATTTGTATTCTTTTGTGTTGGTTGAGATGTCCTGAAAAGGACTGAGAATCAATAAAGACTCATTGTTTCGGATAAGTTATCTGTTTGACGTCAGGAGTGACTTTCACTCCTTTTCAGGGCCATACGCATAATTACATACTTATGTGTCATAAGTTACACCAATATGAGGCACACTACGCTTATGCAATATCAATTTTGGCCGGTATTTTCTTCAGGTGGCTTACTGATTTGTATGGGGGGAAAAAGGGATAACAAAGGATTCTACTTACTCTGTGCCTTTGCCATGGAAACCGTATCACCTCCTTCTCGTATGAAGTTATCACCAGCAAACTTGAGACTGTAGAAGCAACAAATACAACAAATGTGTATGGAGGCATTTCATTATCAGAATTTAAAGTTCACTCTGGTATCAAGTTGGCTTTAATAAAGCAGAAAATAAGAGGAACAAAGTAGTGAAATTTTGAGCAATATCCGATCAAAAAAGATTTAAAAAAAAAATAAATTTGTCATCAGTGAAACACAATTTGGCAATACTGCGGAGTACCTTGCAAGCTCCTCTCCGATTTGCTATATACAGAAAATTTAATAGACTCTCATTTTCTTAGTTTTTGATGATGAAATGGATTTGTTTCATACAGGGTTTGTATAAAAAACATATTAGAAATTTTTTATTCATGTTGAATATATGACTGACAATTTTCTTCAATTCAATTTCAATTTCATTTACTTCCACAGATTCATAAAAAAAAAGTTAATTCAGGTTGAATATAAGAGTGAAAACTTTCTTCAATTCAATTTCAATTTCATTTATTTCCACAGATTCATAAAAAACAGTATAAATTACAATCAAATATAAAAGCATTACAACAAAAGATAAACCTGCAAAGGGGGGTGATCAAAAACCACTGAGGTTTATCGGGGATCATCCCCTGCTTAAAATTACAATATCAAAATGCAATAGTTTTTTTTAATAAATTAAACAATAACACAGTACATGAAAATATCATTTTTAGAAGATTTTTAGTACAGGGCAAACAGGAGGGGAGCTTACAAGATACTTGACAGAGTTGCTGTTTTTGATCGATTTCACCTTTAAACATTCAAACTTTCTTAATTTTAATTGTTTTTTGCTCAAAGAACTCGAGAGCCTCCAGACCACATGTGACATATGTGATACAAGAAAATACAAAAAATATCTTTAGAATTTTGGAGATTATCACATGTGACTGTGCCAACTTTGCATCTATTCATGGCCAATTAAAGCATTCAAAGAAGGAATATTGAAAAGACAGTGAATCGTTCAGAAGAAAAATGATATTAATCTATTGATTGCCAGTAATTTGCCCTTTGTATTCAGGGAGAAAAAAAAACAATTGGAAAATATTGCTAACTTACTCATCTGGGTTTGCACCTACATCTTTGGAGGGGTTGTCCCTCATAGATCTGGTTTTGGGATCGTAGTAGGCCGAGTTGGGTCTCAGGTTGTACAAGTACTGTGATTTAAGAACAAACACAAAACAAGTGGATAAAGAGTGCAAATACATGACATAACAATGTCAGAATCATTAAAAAAAGGGAAGTCTGAAAAGGATAGACTGAGTTTGACTAACCACTCTCTAAACAAAAGCCCTACTCTTGGTGAAAATTACTTTTTGAACTACTGAAACATACTGATACTCTTTTATTTCTTCCTAAACGAATAAAGAATGAATGTATAAATCAATACATCTACCCCCAATAACCCCTGCCCCCCAAAAAAAAACAAAAAGAGAATAAGTTGAACTTTATAATCTCGCATTTCCATCATGATTTCAATCTCAAACTAACACAAAAATAGAGCAAGAAAAGAAATATATATAGATAAATTCAAACACCTCTAAACATGACATACCTTGGCAGTGTCCTCACGGATACGAAGGTTTCTCACTGTAATTCGCCTGAAGAGAGAGGAAGGATAGATAACACATTGAAAGAGAAAGGGGAGGGTGGTTAAGTATGAAGCTAAATCCTTTTTTTTCTGTTTTTAATTGAAAAATTGAAAAAAAAAGGAAAAAGAAATTGATCTTGATCGCTGGTAAATGACTGGAACTAAAATTTCAAAGATACAAACCACACTAATGATAAATGTTTAATACTGAAAAGAAATAATATCTGTAATAAAACAAACTTGGTTAAAGTTGTACGATAGCTGAAGAATATAGAATTTTGATACTGCTAGACAAGTAAAATTCAGAGTAACGGGTACCATACACCATTGTTCTTTCTTGGAGAGATGTGTTGGTTCTTAAAAGAACTGTGGTATAATTCTGACAAGAACTTGTAGATCTTTTGAAGAAAGAGATGGTCTCTTTGTTTCGGACAGTCGTCAGAAGAATGGATTGAGTGAGAGATAGTAAAATCCAATTCTTAAAATGCACATACAGTACATGGCCACCTTCTTTTAGAAGTTATAGTAAATATGGTACCTCTTGCTGTCAAAATTGGTTCCAGGCATGTCAAAAGAATCAGCATATTTGTCTTCATCTGCGTCACTTTCATCGCTGTCCTGTAAATTAAATAGAAAAGGAATAATTACTTATGAAACCAATCATTGCATTTAGTCAATTTTTATACATCTTTGTTTTCATTGGAATTATAGCTCAATCACTTTTACACCAATATACTGTATTCGAAGAGAAATGCGGGCATGCAGGCATCTCTTTTCTTGCACTGTTGACCGGTAGGCGGGCATGGCTAAAAATCACGACTCCAATTTCGACCAATCAGATGGCTAGATTTACTCAACATACTAAAGAGAGGTATATAATGTGTAATAGATCACCATGTTTAGTAATAGTTTGAAACAAGCATGAACATGTCCATAAGCTGCTGACAAAATCAAAACTTAGCATTAAAACTATCGAACGGAATTGATACTATACTTCCGAGACATTTTAAGGCGATCTGATATAAAATTACTTTTCAACAACTTTTTTTCTACAGATCATGAATAAGCAATCGGATATTACAATTAGAGACATTACTTTACAGGATTTTAGACATAGAATAGAAATGCTATTGATGTTGAGGATCATTTATAAAATAATTTTGA
>BEXV01001390.1:9904-27173 GCA_003118195.1 Hemicentrotus pulcherrimus
TTATTCATTTATTTGTAACAAACTGTAATTTTGATTTTGTAACATAACTTAGCGTAACATACTGTAATTTTGTACTGAACAATGCTGTATATTTGTGGTGCTGTCGTCCCGGTTTTTTTCGTGTTAGGATCTTGCTTCACTTAATGGCTGCTGGGACAACAGCACCACAGCGCCTAAAAACAATGTATTAGGCGCGTTATAAATGTGATCTATTATTATTATTATTATAACACATGTGTAACAAGTCAAACTTTGGACGCAATTTACCAAGCGATTGTAAGATTATAGGTCAAGCTCACGAAGGATAAGTAGCATGAATTATTATAGATCAGTTCTGATCGGTTCATTATATCCATTTCATCCAACCCCCACCGTAATTTGTCTATTGAGTAAAAGAAAACATTTTGCCGAGGTAAGCAAAAACATGAATATTCATGATCGCCATGGATTATACGATCATTTGCAGAGGTGTGCAATTGTGCACCACATCAAACTCCCCTACTTTAGGTCAAGTATTTCATTGTATTATGTAGTTTGGTAGGTTTATTTTAATAACTGTTTAAATCATCAGATATCAATGATAGTTTAAAGATGGAAAATGTTCTTGTATTTTATATTTAGCAAAGCAATCTCACATACAAATTCACTACCAAGTGTCGACTAATCCGCCGATTGTCTTCTGCTATATACGTCCAGCGAGCGAAAATGAGACAACCGGAGCAATATGTTTATCCAATATAATACTAGTAAACAGATACCATTTCATAATAATGTCAAATAATGTTGCGCAATGTAATGTCATATAATATTATATGATATGTTTATGCATATGCACAGTGTAATTTCTTTATGTTAAGCGAATAGAGATGGAAATAGACATACACACTAAGAAATAAGGGTACAATTCTGCCACAATAGCAGTCACTTGCACGTCAACAGCTTTGACTGCAACGTGTGACGTCATTTTAAGGCACTGCGCATGCGTAACGTCGTCTCAGTCGGCGATCGAGAATGCGTCAACCTTGATTTGCCTAAATCTAGTACATACACACATACATATTGACATTTATATAGCGCCTTTACATGCTCAAGGTACTAGTATGCCGCGTGCGCATAAAATATACAGTTCCTCAGGTAGACAAAGCTAGGAACACCCCTTCCCTGCTATTATGTAAACATGTGTAGAATAGGTGTCATGCATATTAACCTGTTCTACATATGTTTACATAATAGCAGTGAAGGGATGTTCTTTTGTTGAGGGTAGAATGAGGAACTGTATATTTTGTCCTCTTTCTTTGTCCGTGATGTTCAGTGTTACTTCCTGCATGCATGTTTACCGTCGGGTGCAACATGGGCAGTTAAGTACGTTGACACGCATGATCAGTAGGCGTTCGTCGTGTTCTCGTCCACTCAATCTAAAAGTCCCTAATAGCAGTCCCCTCTGCTACAATAGCAGAACCCTCCGCCAAATAAGCGTATGTGGATGCAAATCTGCACTGCAACTGCATCCTTATTTTTTAGAGTGTATGATGTGCAATTTAAATAGAATATCTTTGTTATCATAGTTTTCATTATAATTATTGTTATCATTATTATTAACTTTGATACAGCACATGCGTTGGGGGATCCTGGGATTGCACTCGTAATGAAGCCCTCTGTGAAGCCACGTGCTCCATTACAGGAAAATATCTCACCCTCATCAACACATTTGATGGACTTATATTCGAGAACACAGACGTAAGATTACAAGACTCAGCTAAACTGACCGACAAATATGATTCCCACTAATACAAATGAGTTTAACATCGGTCATGTGCAAGCTTTAATTTCTTGTACAAAAACGCGTCAGAGTGGCTATCGACCCGAAGACCGCCATGCAGTCACTGCCTGCATCGCTTGACTTAAATTCAGGTTTTTCTGTTTTTCACTAGTTTCAATGAATATAGGGGCAATGGAGTATTTTTAGAAGTGGGGGTGCAACAGAAAACGATGGCACTTCATGGGGAAAGGAGCACCAACAAAGGGTCCCCTCGAAACGATAAATTACAATATCAAGACATTGTTTGTAATGATTATTTTATCATGGATGACAGTAAGCAAGTTTTTTTCTCTTTACGTGGTCCAGGAAAGTGCTTCCGCACCAGAATTTGCAGAAGAGAATTTGCAGAACAAGCAAAACAAACATTTGAACTTTTGCGGTCACTTTTGAAAAGGGGCAAATGTTCAGGTGTAAAAAGGGCACACTTCTAATGCATAATAGGCTTTCCGATCTTAACCCAAAATGAATTAGGAATATCTTTGTGAAATGACTTGATATTATTCCTGGGTATTTCCACAGCTTGAGTTTGCAAATCGAGGAGAATTTTGTTTATACTTGGAGGAAAAAACGAAAAAAGTTACCTGATACGAGTATAATACACGTTTATAGAATAAAGTCAAGATTTCTGCTCGGAATTGAAGACAATACAACAAATACAAGAAATAATGATGCTCCGTAGATAAGACGAATAAATTGCTTTAAAAACGTTATTACTTGATCCCTTCTTATTTTTTTGTGACAGACGTAATTGGACATATCCCTTCTCCCTTCGCTTTGATATTCTGAAGGATAACAATAACATTTTCAAAGTCAAATATAATCATTGCTTGACAAACCCCTTGACAAAGGGAGTACATATTTTTTTAAACATTTTTTTCTCCTACAGAGTATCACTATTTCTTACATTTGTGTAGACATGTATATATTGTCTATTTTCATCATCATTATCACCATTTTAATAAGTATTGATAACTTCATCTTAACTATAATTACGTTTACTAACGTATAATTCCAGAGCTGTGGGCATATGCTGGTAGAACCAAAGGCTACTAATGGAACCTTCCAGCTTAGTTTTGGTCATCGTTGCCCCTTAACGTCCCTTGAATGTCTGCCATATATAACACTGGTCACGTCGATCGGAGGAACCAAAGATACCCTCAGGTAATTCCACGCCTTCCGAATAGTTCATCCATATCGTATTCAGAGAGAAAGTCAGTCAGGCAGAACCCCGAGAAGAGGCACATAATTTAAAAACAGGGAATAAGTGAGCCATCACCCACAATGCATGGCATGGCAGTGCGTTGATATTGTATTTTAGAAACAATACTGATTATTTATACAATTATTTCAAATGTGCGTAATTTCAAAAGTAAATTGATGTGGCCAATCATTTAAAGATTTTAGGGATAATTTAGCCGCTGCATTTTTAATAGCAGGTTGCATTGCAAAATGAACTCCTTGTCTTTTGTGCGGTTCCAGGACACTTACCGGCCCATTACCAGCGGGACAATGGCCCCTTCCCCCAGCAAATTACCCCAAGGACAACCATCAGTCGAGGACAATGACCCCCCCCCCCCAAAAAAAAAAGTGCCTCAATTCGCTTATTCATAATTTACGCGAATTAACCTATGCATTTTCAAATATCAGAAAAATAATGTAACCTCATAAATTTGAGATGAAGGAAACATTTATTCAATACATTTTCAAGATTCTTCACAAGTCTACAGACAAGTATGTACAGTTTTCTGTAAAATGCATTAATTAGGCTATAACGACAACAATTTGCATATTAGGAGAAAACTAATTATACCATCTTGTTCCTTACGTAAATATCTACAAATATGCATATTTTCGTGTTCAACGGACTTTAGGAAAACGGACTTTCAACGGCCGAGAACAAAGATCATAGGCTCTCTAACTACACCCGGGCCATTACGCTATCAAGCAAGCGCTCACTGTGCTAGCCCTTCTTCTTCTGCAGATTTATTAATGAATATTTTTTTTTGGTAGTGTGTTATAAGTTACATTTTGTTTTAATGTCAATATCTATATTAGTATTATATTGAATGCACGTTAAACAAAAGTTATATTTTGGATAAATTATGTTCTATCACTAAAATTCGATATAATTTGTATGATCTGCAAAAGAAAATGAACTTAATTCAATTCGAGTATACAAATGTAGAGCTGTACTCCGCCTCTCTTTTGACGCAACCTCTTATGACGTGATGACCTTTTTTTTTTGAGTAGAAGTCACCCCAAAATGTAATAACTATTATTTCTTCGTAAGAGATATTTTTTATATTGTGCCCCTCTTTTATATAAAAAAAATCCCCAATCCGCCCTGCTTTTATCATACCCACTTCAGATTTCTTAATGACCGATCGGTGCTTAAGAACAACGTGAAAAAACAACTGCCACTGTTTCTTGATGGGGTTATGGTGAGAAATATCGTGGACAATTATCTGCTCATCAACACTAACTGTGGTATCACTATCATGTGGGATTGGAAGTTCGATTTGGAAATTAAAGCGGCAAACTCTCTCCGTGGTGGGGTAAGCACTCCGCTGTTTCATTTCTTGTTGATATGCAAATACATTTAATTTTAGTACAATTAATTTAAATTTTCAAATCAATTCGACTGAAGATTTATGTTTTTGTTTATGCCATACCGAAATCCGATCGTCACTCTCCGAATAGATATTTTGCAACCTTTGCAATAACAAAACACATACATAATCATAACAGAGGACAGTTATTGAGAGCTTTAATTCAAAGATAAACTTGTGTTCTGGTAAATATATTAACATAAAAGTTCTTATACGATGCAACAAAACTTACACAGCATGTTCAAGATTACATATAAATGACTTGTGCCAAACGATTTTGGGAGAATAAAATACAGGGGCTGAATAATGAGAATATAAAGATAAGGAAATCAAGCTAAGTAGGCTCGACACCATGTGCTATTTAAACACCGGCCCCTATGTGCAAATGAGACTTGCGGTCTTTATCGAAGATGATTTACAGCAAGTTTTTGTGAGTTCCTTTTTATTTTACTGGTTCAAACAATTAATCTACTGCAGGATAAACAATCCAAAAATGAAATTTAGCTATGTTCTCTAAACATACGATGCCCATACCAGAGCTTAAGATTAACTTTAATTAAGCTACGGAACAACTGTATCTCATTTCCTTTCGCGTTAAAAAAAACCCAGCATAAAATGTAAATAATACTGTATATATTGTTTGATGATGCACAAGGTAAATGCAATATAGAATGTTGTTTGTTTATACAAAAAAGTTTATATGATAAAACAAAACCGTAGGAATTATCAAGTAATGCCAAATTTGTTAAAAACAGCTTCCAGTCCTCAAAACTTGAAGAAAAAAAAAACGGGCGCAGCAGTTACTAAGTGTGTAATTACACACACTGTCTTGAATACCACTTGGTAATCTATCGGCAGGTTTGGGGATTGTGCGGCTCATTCAACGGAGCAATTAACGATGATCTGACTCTGCCAACTGGTGAGCTAACCGTAGATACCTCGATATTTGGAACAAAATGGAGGTCGTCTTTCTGCCTAACGCCATCTACCCTACCTACCTACTCCACATCTTATGGGTATTGCAGGGTGGATTCGGTATATCATTTTGAAGCACAAAGGCGGTGTGATCTGTTCATGACGCAGGCGTTCCACAGCTGCCACGGGGTTGTTTCGTACGTGCCATTTCAAAACGACTGCTTGACCCTCGCTTGCCCGTCCTCCGCACCGGACCCAGGGACTCTTGAAAAGAGTACATGCCCCGCTTTCCTAGCCTACATCGCCGAGTGTGCCCGTCAGGGTCAAGTCATCTCTTGGCCCGGATACAGCAATTGCGGTAAGTGATACCCTTACAGGATCGTTCAGGTATGAAAGCAAGTACCACTATGAACATGACTGACAAAGAAAGCGGACAAAATATACAGATCCTCAGGTAGGCAAAGGAACATCCCTTCACTGCTATTATGTAAAAAGGTGAATATGCATGTACACCTGTTTTACACATTTTTACATAATAGAAGTGAAGGGATGTTCCTTAGTCTGCCTGAGGAACTGTGTACACTATAAACATGACTGACAAAGAAAGCGGACAAAATATACAGTTCCTCAGATAGACAAAGGAACATCCCTTAACTGCTATTATGTAAAAAATATGTAGAACAGGTGTCACATGCATATTCACCTGTTCTACACATTTTTATATAATAGCAGTGAAGGGATGTTCCTTTGTCTACCTGAGGGACTGTATATTTTGTCCGCTTTCTTTGTCTGTCATGTTCATAGTGTACACGGCCGCGGCGCTTTCTTTTTGATAACGTGTAAACATGACCTACCACGAATAGTAGGTCCATGGTGTAAACGAACGCAAACGATGCGTAACAAAAATCGTACGCATATTCACTGAGCTGTGTGTTTTATTTACCGTGTTTACACAGTGACTCGGCTCGGTGGTTGAACACGCGAGTGGTGCTCAACCCTGCAATTTTATGTCATGTAAACGGGATATTTGTGATATGCCGTGTTGAACCCAGCCACCGAGTTCCTTCTCCTCTGATGCTGAATATTTGAGTGGCACATTGTGACGTCATTGTGACTCGCGGGCCGTGTTAAACCATGGACCTATAACGGATGGACATTCGTCGTTTTCTTTAACAAATTCATTGTGATTGTCTTCGTCAATGTCGTCTCAATAACATTCCGTACATGTTTGTTCACTTTTATATCATGAGGTCCACCGCCAAAAAGCCAGGACAGAATCAAGATAGTGATTTTACACATGTTAATCTACATGCACAGAAGATAATAACTCGCTTAAATCATGGAAAATCGATATGCGGTTCTGGTTTATAATCGGAAATTGTTGTTCCGTGTAGTGTATTTTATTATGAAAAACATCGATATTACCAGAGAGAAGTTAAATTTGGATTGGTTGTGAATTTAAAATCCCGTTTACCCCAATTTCCTCATAATATTCCAAAGTTACAACGCACAGGGCTTATAAAGATCATGGCCTTCTAATTGTTGTACATGTATAAGGTCATGGGTGTGTACGAAAGTGTGCGAATCAGTAATGAGTCATAACTGAAGGAGGCAAACTGAACACACTAAACGCATTGATTCAAGATCCACGATTCCTTTAATCAACTCGTGTTCAATATTCAAATAAAACATAATAATGCGCAATTGCACATATTGAATATCATATAGATTATTTTTTTTGTTAAAGTACTT
This sequence comes from Hemicentrotus pulcherrimus, assembly GCA_003118195.1. Taxonomy (NCBI): domain Eukaryota; kingdom Metazoa; phylum Echinodermata; class Echinoidea; order Camarodonta; family Strongylocentrotidae; genus Hemicentrotus; species Hemicentrotus pulcherrimus. The sequence goes on from BEXV01001390.1 coordinate 17,000, forward strand.
CTGTTCACTAACCGTGTCTTCGATCTATATCGTCAGTATCCCTAAGGCCAAGAGCTCGTGTCCCTTGCTCCAAAATATAACTCAATCATGGCTACACTGCTTGTGATACATACACTTAGAAGTATAAATACAAAGATATTATAACAATATTTCGTATTTAGTGCTTAACTTTATGGTAGGGAAAACTAAAATTATTTTTTTTTAAATTTTTAAAAGATATTGAGAAATGCCCTGCTGGTCGAGTTTACTTGCATTGTCCGCATCGAAACCAGCTTCTCTGTAGTGAACTGCATATGGCCCAAGCGGGAGTAAAGGACAATACTTGCTACGCAGGATGCTTCTGCCCCAATGACATGGTAAGGCGCAGACTAGCTAAAGGTATACGAAACAGTGGCAATTTTTACTTTAACAGTGGTCATGAAAATAACACTGATTATCATGATAATGGTAATAGTTTGTTGATTAGTGCAGCTATTTTGCGGTCGAGCCACCGTGGTGAGGCGCTAAATAATAATACGAAGAGAAAATTGTATTCATTACAAATAAAATAGGGCACCTGTCAAAGTAGAATGAGCACTTATCAGACTTCAGTATAGGCATTGATGTGAATTGAGAAGTGCACATTTCCTACATAAAAAGGGGTACTTTTGGGATACATGTAGAATTTGGGGGAGTGGCGCTTTGCCCCCTTATGCCCCCCCCCCCGAATACAGCAAAATAAACATCATCGGGCAAACATCCCTGAATAATACAAACGATAAAATGGAAAAGTAAGAGGCAGCTACAAATCTTCCAATATCCTTGGCTACAAAATAATTATGTTTAAATGGAATTCTCAAAATGACATACATGTATTTGAGGTGCCCCCATATTTACTAACCCACCTTCCCCCATAGTTTTGGTTTCAGTATATGTTTTTTTTTTGTTGTCTTTATCACTTGTGGAGATCGAAGGGTAGAGAAAGGGGTAAAATTATTGTGCATTTATATATCACTTGATTAAAATATACCGTGTAGTTTTGTCACAACACATCAATCCGCCCTACCCCGGAAATTTCAAAATTCTACCCACGAGTTAATGTCTATATTTTCGTTTGGCCAAATAAACGGATTTATTAGTTTTTCATCCCCTCTTTTTTCTTTTTTGGGGAATCTTCTTATGTCCTTGTATCAATACAATATTAAAATAATTTTGGTTTGTTCTTAAACTAAATGAATAACGATTTGAGGAGATGCAGACAACGGGGTGAATAAAACTCATGAATTTATTGCATTTTCCCTTCTTTTCAGGCCCCGTAATGCATTTTCAAATAAAATTAAAATCAAATCTGTGTAACAATTCATCATTTCCTATAGTACAGTTTAAATCCATGACTTCTGTAGAGATAGGTGTATCTTCTTCCCTCTTCTTCTTTTCCTTATCCCATTCCCCTTCTCCCCATTCTCCGCCGGTACCAACTCCCCGTGTTATGAGCATGGTCGGAGTAGATTATCTTTATGATCCCGCAATGCATGCATTTTCTTTGTTAATGGGGGCAGTTCAAGATAAACCATTTTTGTTTATGACTACCCCTTCCTCATTTGTTTTGTTCTTTGCAAAACATACGGTCACTCATGAACCCATTATATCGTTTATGTTTATGTTTTTTCTTCTCAAAAGAAGCTTTGTAGTTGTGGTATTAAAGGAAATCAAAACCTTCATACTAAGTTACTTTTATTGTAAAGTTTAAGATATTTAAAAAAAATCAGTGAAAATTTGAACAAATTCGGGCAAGGATTAAGGAAGTTAGAGCTTTTTGAAATGACTAGTCACTAGAGGGCGGTATTCAATTTCATGACATCATTTGTGGACAACTCTTCATACCTTTTGTATATCAAATTTCATGTTTTTCCTTCTTTCTTGTGATTGAGATAATCTACTCCCCTGAAAGCAAGATATAGAATGCAAAACGATATTCTACTTGACATGTTATGAAGTCGGATCAAGAACACAAATAAATACGAAGGAAAAAAAAAAAGAAATTTTATGTACAAAAGGCATGGAGAGTTGTTCACAGATGATGTCATCAAATTGAATACCGCCCTCTAGTGACTATTTATTTCAAATAGCTATTACGTCCTTATTCCTTGCCCGATTTTGTTCAAATTTTCACTGATATTTTTAAATATCTTAAATTTTACAATAAAAGTAACTTAGAATGAAGGTTTTGGTTTCCTTTAAGTTGAAACTAAGGGCAAACGGTGTATTTTGCAGGTCTTTGATGACTATTCGGAAAGGTGTGTGGATATTAACATGTGCCCTTGCGTCAATCCAAACGGGAAAATACAGCTAGTTGGTGCTGAGTGGAACACCGAGTGTGAACAATGGTAAGGACGTTAATCTTTGGCAAGACATTGATATGCATTTGCCACTCTCTACCCACGTAGAGCTATGGAAGAAATTCCCCAAATGCCACGAATCCTTGTTAGGGCCGCTCGGGTAACACTGGGTTTAAAAAAAGTAGATCACTTAGAAACTCCAGTATAAAGCGTTATATAAATACTAGTATAATTATATGTTTATTCTATTATTTTATCTGACTGCTATTAAAGCATATGTGCACTTGTAGTAAGCAACAAGGGGATCGACGGCTTTAAGTCCTCTCCTCGTGACTTCGTAATGAGGATTAATATGTTAACGAAGGGCACTGGCGAATCTACTTGGCTTCGAACTAGAGGCCTCCAAGTCCCGAGAACACTGCTCTATTACTGAGCAATCTCACCTGCTTGAAATAAAGCTCGGAGCAATACACAGGTCCGGTCACGGTAAAGGCCGCCATTTTAATTTGTGCGTAAATATTGCGTCATCAATGGTTTTAGATGCGCATTTAATGTTGCGTCACTGCCTGCGCTATGCGCTCACATCATATTTACACGGGCGCCAATTTAAATTACGAGTAAACACCATTTTTACTCGTAAAATAAAATGGCGCCCATGTCTTTGGCCAAAATGTATTTTGGGGATAGCTGTTGGACGATTTCTCCAGATACCGGAGCATATATATATTTTGCAGGTGTAGATAGTCGACAAATTCCTTTAACTAATTTACAAACGTCTGTAACTTTATTTGTGCTCATCTGTAGTGAATTCGAGGGTATCATCTTTTGCAACTAAACAACCTAAACACTATTTTTTATATTTAATATGATGATATTGTTCGGCATCACTGGCATAGACAGAATTATGGAACAGTGAGGAGAGGTGGGGGTAACATACAAAATTCACAGTCCATTCAAGCACTTAAGGTAAGGATAGGTGTAGGGATAGTGAAAGGGACCCCTTAGTTCAATGTAAGACCCTTTTGGGGGGATAAACAGAACCTGAGAGAGGCAATGGACTTCCTCTTGGGCACCTGGCAACGCCTTTAGTCATCATGTTATGCCAAATTCATATCTTCCATTATAGCATCTGCATGGCTGGAAATTACACTTGCGAGGCCGTCGAATGCAAAGGTTAGTTACTTTACAATATAAGGGTCGGATGCGGGCAGGGACAAGTGCTCCCTCCCTCAAAGAGGGGAGGGGGTTAACAAAAAAAAAAATAAAGAAAAGAAGAAGCGTGGGCTGATGATTTACTGTTCTGCTTATCAGATCATTTTTTAAAGTCAAATCGGCACGCCAACACCCTGAAAACCTTTTCTATTTTGTTCCCTTTAGTTGTCACAGAATTTTCCGACTTCAGCCCCCTCCCTCGTCACATTGTCAGAGAGCCCTGATTCCGCCACCGGAATACTCTCTAGAAGATGACACATCGACGAGTATTTAATCCCCTGGAGCTGAATATGATGATTACCAAAATGATAGGCTTTATTTAACATTTTTCTTCTGAGAGTCAATAGTAGAACTCTAATGAGAAGGTGGAGCCGATGCAAGCCCCCCTCCTATCATCTGAAACCCGTAAAAATCAAGGCAAAGCATGAAAAGTCCCTAGAGTTGGTCTAAGGAAACGAGGGCAGTCGCAACACAAACCTTTCCCTTCCTTTTAAAATGGTTCAGCCCTCCATGTTTATTTTTGTAATATTTGGTATCAAATTCATGTGTTTTTAATTATTCCATTATTGCCTATAAATTTTGTTACAAACTTCAGTGATTTTTACAGAGGAAAGTCCACACTTTGGCCTCCACAAATCAATTACCAAGTAAGAGGAGGTTTAGTTTCAAAGATATTACTGTCGTTTACCATTAAATTACATAAATCTGAAGAAAAAAAAAACGATACTTACCCAAAATACCAAATGAATTCATTCTATCTTTACTTCGTATGTTCTCCTTGCACAATAATATACGTTTGGTACTACTTTTCCGTGCTTCCTTTGAAACTGAACTGTATAATACTACTCTTTTGATACTAGAGCTTTAACGCATACAACTTTTTCCTTTTTACTTACATTTTATATTGCTTCTATTTTGCCTGTCATATCTATACATCCTTCGAAACACTTTGCTTATTTACCGTACATTATAGTTGAATAAATTATTTACCTGAATTTATTTGCTAGTCTTTATTTTCTATGCATCTGACTTCTAATTTACTACATGACATAAAAAAGGCCCAAAACCATTTCAACTAAATGTAATTTTCGAGAATAAAATTGAAACTTTCTTTAAGTACAAGATACGATGCGTTTCCTTTTTCATGGGTTCAATAATGGATATTTTAGTATCAGTGATTTTTAAAGCATCTTTTCTTTTACACATATCTCAAAAAGTAAACCAAAAGAAAATTAATTATTGTTGTTGATGCCTTGCATTCTTCTTTCGCTGATGCATTCATATTCAATTATCTGTCCCTGGTTTCACAGTGTGCGAGCACGGTCAACAATACAGCACCTGCGCCTGCGCCAAGACCTGCGCCAATATGTACTCCCTGATGTGCTCGGACGAAGAGGATTGTCATGGTGGATGTGCCTGCCCTGAAGGCACGGTGCTCGACGAATGGAACGGACAGTGCGTAGCAGCGGCCGATTGTCCGTGTCTGTACGGCAATGAGACCTACGCTGTCCGAACAATCAGGCCAATAACAGATGAAATATGGTAGGTTTCCAATGCATCAGTAGTTTCATCGATTATAATGATCATGATGATGATAATAATGATAATACTAATAATAATGGTATTAATGATAATGGCAATAATGATGACAATTATACTAGGCGTACAACGAATAACAATAATAATGATAATAACAATAATAACGGTATTTATGATAATGGCAATAATGGTGACAACTACTACAACGAAATAATAATAAATGATGATGATAGTAACAATGATGATAAAATATTCATAATAGTGCTACTACTACTAAAAGTAATAATAGTAATGATGATAATGATAACGATGATGATAGTTATGGCGATGTTTATGATTTTAATTATGATAAAAAATGTAATAATGATAATAATAACGATGATGATAGTTATGACGATGTTTATGATTTTAATTATGATAAAAAATGTAATAATGATAATAATAACGATGATGATAGTTATGACGATGTTTATGATTTTAATTATGATAAAAAATGTAATAATGATAATAATAACGATGATGATAGTTATGACGATGTTTATGATTGTAATTATGATAACAAATGTAATAATGATAATAATGATATAATAATAATAATAATAATAATAATAATAATAGTAATAACAATAATAATATCCTGTTTTGCACATAATGACCCTGGGCAGTTTTAAAAGAGCCTCACAAATTAAAATGAAATCATTTGTAATAACAAGAATCCGGTAGCCTGATATGCATTTCAGTGTTTTATTAAATCAATTATAAAGGTCATCTTTTAAAGATTTGCCTTCAGGAAAACATGAAACTTTGTGAAAAAGCCTTGACTTAGAATAATTACGGTGATTGGTTCTAAAACAGACATTGTATTTCCTTTGCTTTGTTGTAACCATTCTTTCCTCGCGATTTCTTCCTGCATTTTGAATTCCAGTCTGTGTAAACCAGGAGCGTTTTGGGAGTGTGTACCGAGTGATACTGGAGGTAAACCCTCATTGTATATACACCCCCGTACTGTAAAACTCGTTTGTATAAACGTATATAGCTCCATGATTCAATTTACCCGATTTTTTTGACGTTTTAAAGTAAAATTTCGAATGAAAGTAGTTATATTTTAACCTCGTGACTCTAACAGACTGTTAGAAATATACTGTCTACGCAAAACATGATTAAGCATGATATATAAGAAGAAATGACTTTATCTGTGTTTGTTTTATCTTTTGGTCTTTTATTTTACTGTTTACTCGGCGTTTTCTAATTAAAGCACATGAACATTTATAGTTAACCGCCATGAAGTGAACAACGACACATTGAATATTGAAAGTAGATCAACGTAATTCTCATATCAAATAAGTGAAAAGATATCTCGAATAGGAAAATATGTAAATTTTTCACCGGTGTAATAGACTTCAATACATAGTGAAACAATTTTCATTTGAGCTTCATGGATGAATACAATAATTACAATACAATAAGAATTTCTCTCCACTGTTTAGGTTCTTGTCGGGCCTTTGGTCTCTCTTCGTTAAATACGTATGACGATAAGACTTTCAGCCACAACGGTAGGACGCACTCACTTGCCATCTCTTGTCGATATTTTGTATTAAAGAAGAAAAAACGCCATCTATTAAAAAAAAAGTATATTATTAGTTTAATATCATGCATAATTAGACTTCACTTGTGTACTCACAGAGATTCATACATATCTCAAACTTAGCAAAATGAGTTGAAGGAAATAGTCCTGGAATATCTTACCAATCGGGATTACTCGGAACATAGACGATCATGACTTGGAGAGCCTTCGTATTCTACGGGAAACCCTCCATTTTGATTAACCTTTTCCCCAATGACAATGACGGATAATTTGAAGTCTTTGGTTGGTAACCAAATAACGTAAGGCCTGTCAGACGTAGAGGTGAATATACAGATAGCCAGCTTTATACAAGCTCATGTCGTGTACGCATGTACCCAAACGATGTCCATTTTTTCAAACAAATAAATGAATCACTAAATCACTGATTGATAATGAATTAATGAATGAGAGCATGAATAAGAGTTAATGAATTACTAAATAGTTGAAAAGATGAATAAACAAATAAGTGAATGGGTAATATATATATATATATAATAAACAGACACATAAATAAAGAATGAAATAAACTGTAAGCAGTTTGATGAATAAATAAATCGATCAATACACTAATAAATAATGAAATAAATAGATAACTGAATGAAAACAAACATCACAACTTTGCACATGTTTTTACACAGGGCGATGTTCTTACGTCATGTCTACCGATGGATGCAATGCAAATTCTAGGGAGACTTTTCGCGTTGAGATCGAAAGCTTGGACTGCGGAGAAGATGCTTGGGCCTGTACCAAAGCCGTTCACATCACATTCCCGAACGTTACTGTGGATCTCATCCGGGGATCAGATCCCATAATAACACCGCATACTTCGGAAATTTGCACCGAGGAAGTAGGTGGTATTTACACCATGGTCCGGTATGAAGGCACGTATTCGAACGACATAAAAAAAAAAAAAACTAAGCTTGGTTCAAAGTTCCACAAACTTTCAGATTGATTACAATATTGATCCCTTCCATTGGACAACCCATTGGATAATCCTTCAAAATAAAAGACACAGAATGGGATTTATTCATTTTACATCACGAATTTATCGGTAGGCGCGATGAATGCACAAATCAGTATTCAAGACCCTCATCATCATCAATAGTGATCTGTCAGTTCATGACAGGTTCAGTGACCCAATCAGATTTCTACATCAAGCGTCTCTCCAAGTACCTCGGTCTTGAGCCATCCGTTTCAGCATTTCATATCATGTTTTTCTTCTTCTTCCATTGAATTCAGTCCTATTTGTAGAGTATAGTCGTACTTGTTGCTCCCCATGATGCGATTAAATCATCTGAAGACTCTATCCGATGAAAATACAACTTGATATTAATGGAAAACTTAATGAATGTAGAATTGAAATGAAAAAAATACAAAGTATTTACCCTTTTATTATTGCACAAATGCAAATTAAAACCTCATTTTCCGCACTCCTCAAAATTAAGGGTGAACAAGAGTCAAATATGCCGAAGTTACAGTGACGACATAACAAGTGGACCCTATCCGTTCACCTATATAATTGAGGTGATTAGCCGTGCTTATTTAATGCAAAATCATTGTGAACATGCGTACTCTACATCAAGTCGATAGCAAGGTTTTTAGGTCTCCAACTCCCGATTTGTTGAAAGCTTTGGATTTTGAGTTTTCAGAAAGCTGATACTCTTCTGACAGACACTAAATGACAAATAATTGATATTATTGTAATCTATGGCTTATATGCTTACCGCTAATATTTAATTCATCCATTTCATTTTTCAGTTGGGATATGGACTTTAAACATCAGATTTATCTGAGTCACATGCGTTTCCTGTTGAATTTGTGCAGGTTGTGTTCTACTCAGAAAAGTGATTTTCAAAAAAATAGAATGATAAGGAAAACTATTTTTGACCCCTTAAGCAGGTTAAGGTATCGTGGAAAAGTGATCCATGCACTTGACTCTCGATCCAAGGGTAGTGGTTCCAGTCCCAGGCAGGCACTGATATAGTTGCTTCCCTCGATCCACCAAGGTTTAGAGAAATAAACTACACACAGAGAAAAAGAGGTTTAAATGTAATCCCTATAGGTATTAAATTCTTGTCGCATAAGTGACACCCCTCAGGGATTTAATTTACTCCCTAATGTAGGGAGTAAATTTATATCACACAAGAAGGTGTACATTTGCACCCCAAGGTTACGAATTTACTCCCTTTAAGGAGTGAAATTTGCACCCAATGGTGCTTAATTAAAACCTCTTGGTTTCATTTTCTTGTAAAGTGGGTTTAAATTTACACCCGTGGGGTTGAATGTTATACCCTATATGATCGATTCCACACCCTGTGGGGGTAAATCAACACCCTTCTTATGCATCAACCAATTCAATTGATCAATACACGTGCAGACAGTAAGAACGAACTTATGGATGGACGTATCGGATCGAATGCAATGGAAATACCTAAATACACAATCCTGCCTTACCGTGTGTGTGTATTGTGTCTTCACGGACGTGTTTCAATCAGATATGATTACTAACGTCTGGGGACCGACCTTAACCCTAACGTCACTATTCGAAATAGGTCACAACGCCACTAATATCATCCCTTTACTTAGACGTATAAAAAGACAATTATGTACTAGTTAGTAAAACAACACTTCTGCTAAATTCATTAAATTATTAAATATTACCTTCGGTACAACCCCTTATTCTTGATCAGATAACTTTCACACAAATAATATGCCCAAATGAAAAATGGTAATTCCCCCAACATCACTAGAAAATGTAAATTATGCTAATTTTCCTTAATTTGGCAGTACCTATATCGACTAGACTCGCCATTGCAATCAGAGCTCATCTGAATAAAAAAGGGTGTAAAATTACACCCCCTCAAATGACTATTCTGTTCACCCTTGCGTATTTCCGTGTAAAACGGGGCGCCCTATTTTTTCAATTTCGTTACTCCCTAAGAACACCATTTATTTCTGTGTGTGTGTGTGTGTGTGTGTAGTAATTGCTAGGATTATAACAAATGTAGGGCCCTCATGAAAAACGTTGACGGTGATGAGGCTTCTTTGGGTAGGAACATTATTAGTAGTATTATTATCATAACCATGGTAATTGTTATTATTACAGTTACTCATTTAGATTTCACTTCCCAACAGGTTTAGCGATCATGTGGGATGGGGCAAACATGGTAACTATTACGGTTGATGAACGTTTCAAAGAAAACGTCTGTGGTTTATGTGGCAACTTTGACGGCCGGTCTGACGACGACTTTCTAAAACAGCAAGGAGATACTACACGAGGTGACGTATGCCACTTTTAACTCTTTGATTGTTTTTTCACCTCCCTGCACGGTACCCTGTTTGACTCAAATGCAATGAAACACAAAACAGTTTGCGCCAATCCCGGCCCCCCCACTCAGGTTTCAAAATGTACCGCATGCTTGTTGCAAGACGCTCCGGCTCGTAACAAAAGAAAAAGGTCGCGCCGCATTGACTTTACACA
>BEXV01001390.1:66680-99607 GCA_003118195.1 Hemicentrotus pulcherrimus
CCCCCCCCCCCCCAAAAAAAAAAAGGTTAGTCGTTGTTCAGTAGATTTGGAGTCGATGTGGTGGTGTAACTGATGTATCAGCACCCATTCACTGCCTACAACTCAAATAGTTTTCATCTCTTTAATGGATCTCACGGAACACGGTGTATAGGAAAGTTCGAATATCTTTTCATTCCAGCCCTCGGGGGTGGGAGTGGTGGGCTTTAACCCACAATCACCTCCAACACTGGAATTAAACTGCTTTGTCTGACGTAGGACGAATCGATTTCATTACCATGACCACGAAACAGGTGTGGCCATATTTTGACAAGTTTTAGATTTATTCTGGGATTGCACAACATCAGTTATTGTCTCGATCGCTACGTAAGATAGATTTGATAACAGTCCTATCGATTTTATCAAAAATAGCCTCTTCCATATATCCATGGTGTAATAATGGGCCATAGTTTTTCTACATGTCCATTTAACACAGCCCCATAGTATATACTGTAGTTGGTATTGTGCAGAATTGTGCAAGGTGATTACATTAATGCAGCAATTAATTCCTTGAATATGATGAAAATACTTAGGAGGTAGGATTCCGCGAAAATACATGAGAATTTTTATTTCTTTTAGTTAAGCCCTATCGTTCTGCAGTTTTCATCTCTCTAAGCACAATTTTGCTGTTGTTCCGCTTCTCCATTTTCGAGTACCCCTTTCAATATACCTCTATACCCTGTATCCATTCCTTTTTTTTTATTTGTTTAAATATATTCTTGAACTCCCTACTTAATTCCGCTTTCCCTCTCTCAATTTACTTTTATCTATTTCTTTCGCCTTCTCTCCATTTTCGCTTTCTTGCTCTCTAACATTTTTTCATATTATCAGTTTTATGCTGTCGTATTCCTTTTCATAATTGCCCCTTCCCCCCTTTTGTCCTGCACCCTTTTTTTCTCTCTCTCTATCTCTCTCTGTCTCTCTCCCTCTCCCTCTCTCTTTCTCTCAGTGACCTTTTAACTTTGTAATCTTCTTTCCATCCCTCTCCATCTCTCTTTCTAACGTCTTATCTATCCATAGTATCCATTTCCCAATCTGGTCTCCAACATATTTAATTCTCTTCCCCTGTCCTATTTTACTTTCTATTCTCATTTTCAATTCTCTTATCTTCTATCTATATCTCTCTCCGTCCTTCTCTAACTATCTCTTTCTATCTTACCTCACTCCTCTTTTTTGTTTTACCCAATATTTCTCCTTAATTGTTGTGGTTTCTTTTGGAATAAAATTGTTGTTCAATGAGATTTCACTGCAAAGATCGGAAATGCAAAATTAAACACGTAAATGAATATCATTAACAGCTAGACAATTGTTGTGATGCCACCTCTATTTGTGTACCTTTTCTATTAGTTTGTATATTTTTATGAACAGACTAAGAGTGGGCAAAACTAAAATAATACAAAAATTAGATTCCCCTGGATTCTAATAAAGGAGTTGAATATATGAGGTTTTAAGATACTTTGTCTCTTTTGCAGCCAACATCAAATTCTGTAGAACTTTGCAGGGATTATGAATATGTAATGCATGTCCTATCTGCGAAATGTTACCAGTGTCATAATATTCATATTATGCAAGGAAATCCGTTTACTTGCTAGACTTCACTGTCAGACACTATTGAATGTAATAAACATACATAACATGAGCTGTAAAGGGTTCATGAACATTTGTCTACATCAATAACACACTTCTTGTAATGGCCAAAAATAAACTGATTGAATGTTTGTGCAGCACAAAACGTACGACCGTTCGGTACAATGGTTGGAAAATCCGACTATTACTTACTGACTTCGTAGCACTTACGTCGATTCGACAACTAAAAGTCGTTATTTTCTTACCTAAAGACAATTCAAAGCCACCTTTTGTTAGGGAAGTTTTAAATTAGTATTATCTTTCAAATGCCGTTAGAATTTAACCTTTTCATATTTTGTTTGGCCTGCAAATGGGACATTGTTCCTTTAAGATGTTAAAACAAAACTTAATTTAGAACAAGTAGGCACACAATCTTTATTCAGCAAGTAGTATCTGATATATATGAGCCTTTTTTTTCTGAAGTGATTAATGAACGAAAAGATAACAAATCTTGACCGAGTTGGTCATCTTACAAGTTGAATTATATCTGCAATTATATTCAAAAATTATAATGACATAAGAAGAGTAACACGTTACATTATAATATATGACAACTCATGACAATGATAACATTGAAAAAAAAAGAATAAGTCAAGGATGTGAGATGCACTTTGAATTTGTTCTACATTATTTTAGGTCAAATATTTATTTATCTTTATTTCAAAACAGAAATATAGACCTGATTTTTTGCAGGGTAGTTAGATAATCGTTTCAAATGACATCCACTGAAAACGTGATAAAAATTACAGACGTAGTCTCAATTAGGGCGTTTTGACTGAATGCATTGTTAACATGATTTCGTATTTTCATTACCAATACCAAAGGTACAATCTTCATAAACTCCTTGTTAACAGGATGACCGATAATTGGATTGAGCATTACAGTGTAGACTCCATTATCAAAACAAGCCTTTTTACAGAAAATTCTTAAATGATTTTTTTTTTAAAGGAAAAAGAAGAGTAGCGTTCAAATGTATAGGCTAAACTAGAAAATATGATAAACCGCATAAATGACATACAACAATGGTGCCTCTTTCATGAGACAATAAGTGAAAGAGAAGAATATTCATACATAAAAATTTATGATAATAGAGTTAAGAGTTTATTGAATTTCTATAAAACTTGACTTCGGAATGATTCCTAAAACAGATGAATGTGTAGAAGATTGAGGATTCATGAATAATTGAGAAAAGGATTTTTTTTGGGGAGTGGTACTTTAACAGAAATACAAGATCCAATAGTAATATTGTCTCGTACGATGGATGGCGAAGAAGCATGGTATAATGGGGGAATTGAAATTTCTAAATACAGAAAACGTTAATTTTTAGGAAAACTAATCTATATAGCTATATGAACATTTAGATTGTCGTGTTCTGTTTCTTCTTCTGGGTTCTGGGTGAGATGATTTTGTTTGAAACGACTGGGGAATACATCTCATACATGTGAGCGACATGACACCCTGCTTTCCCGCCTGTTTACCCTCACCCATCCGGTCCATTTCCACAGATGAGGTTGCACAACTAGTCAAATCCGCCTCTGATTGGCCCTTACTTTTTTCTGAGACACAACCAATACGAGAAAAGCCCAATCGATAGCATCTGCATCGACGCGTTAATAATATAAAACGTTTGGAAGAGGCTGTGCATTTCCCAAGCACGCCCAGTTTATGTGCTAAACAGCTTCCGAAGTGGATGCAAGCGTTTCGAGATCCAAAGGTGATATCTCTGGCCGAAACGCGAGCGATAAACTTTTACCTACGACGGAGTAAAACAAAGCTTCAACGCAGACGATTTACTTCTTAACGAGGACAACGAAAGATTCGGGCGAAAATGGCGTCCAATACGCCTACGCCGCTATTCCTTCTTGGTGTGCTAGTCTTTCTCGCTTCGGCCCAAGTTGGAAGGTAAGTTCATTTTCAATTTACAACAGATTTTACTTCTAATGTTAGGTTTAATAAACAAGTAACTTTGACGCATACACATTTCATCGGTCGGGGTAATATTACTCCTAGTTTAGGTTTTTATCAATCTTAAAATGTAGTGGGCAAGCTTTGAGCTACTCAAAGGGACTTAATCTTGAGCCAGTGATTCTTCTCACCATGAAGAAAATTTGTTACCCATTGCAAATTGTAAGTGGTTGAAAACCTACTACGATACTTGGTAATTGTATCTAAGCTGATTGCCTATTGTATTTGAATTTGATCTAGGAAAAAGTTACATGGAATAGCTGAGGCTTGGATTGCACCTCATGTTAAGTTAAGGGAACACGATCGCAAAAGCTTTCAAGAAATCGACTCATGAAAAGTTACTATACAACAGGCGTTTACACCTAAAGAAAAAAAAAAGGGATTTAAAAATCATTTTTGCATCGCGATCGAAAAATCGTTCAGTTGTTGTTGGCGTGTGTGGACAGAAATTGTTCACTAGTCTTCGCGATTCGCATTACGATCCAACTCTAACAATATTTCAGAATAATTGCGATAATTGCCGGGCGCTCTGTGTGTGTGTGAATGGTATTGATAATCAAAAATTGATTTATTTAATCTCAGGCTTCCAAGCGCGCATACATTTTCGAGATACACACATGCGCAGATCGGACGTTCTTGCCATCGAGAGAGAATTATCCTGTGTGTCGCCACAAAACAATAATTCTTTGCATCGCGATCCAATTCGCACTAAACTGACATTAAATAACGGTCGCAAAAAAGAGAAGAAAATTGATCTTTGCATCGCGATCCAAATCGCACTAATCGTTAGGTGTAAAAGGGCCTGCTGTATTCCCAATAAAAGTTGCAAATTACGTAACATGCATTTAAATGTTACCACATCTCATTGGGGGATAGACAGGGCTATATATTGAAATCGCCTTGTGTTGATTTGTTTTTAAAGATGAAGTTGAGTTCTGGTCATGCGATTGCTTTGTGAAAGAAACGGTGTGGAATCGACCAGAAAAGGTTGATCATCTAGCATATAAGAATTTGCGTGTATTGCAAGGTTCTGTAATCATCAAAATGATAAGAAATTTGGTAAAGTTACAAACACTGTACACAGAAAGATGTATATGGGACTACACGAACACGTGGCGAAAAAATCCCCCCCCCCCGAGTTTTACGATAAACATGACATATTTAGAATATGAAGGCATTTGAAGAGCCATGCTTTTTAGGGAACATGTCTTATCTGATGTTCTTCCACACTTGCTAATCCAATGATAATGCTCACGAATTATTCTTCACCTCTTCCCACAACTCAACCTTCTCTTTAAGTCTTCACGGTCGTGTTTTTACGGCAGTCCAATTATTTATTTAGGTTTAAAAAGACATATAAATATACATGATTGAAAGGTCCTAGGACCCAAACTGATCATGTTTACAAGTAATAAAAAGAAGTTATAGATACAGTAAATGTACAATAGCGAGCCAAAAAAATATTTTATTTTTACTTTTTAAGTCATATTTCAACTTGAGGTGCACTTGGCACAGGCTCACTTTTCTTTTTTCCGGTTTTGAAAAAAACATTCCTCAGACTGTACGATTCTTCTCTCTTTCTAATTTTCCTGTTCTACTCTGTCCTTCTCTACCCCTCTCCTCCAATCTTTTGTATATTCCCTGATCAACTTTTCTTTCTCTTTTCTTCTTCCTTCTATTCCTCTTTCTAGTTCCGTCTTTCTCTTTCTCTCTCTCTCTCTCACTCTCCTTTTGTGATGACACAGAAGGTTTTTTTGTCTTCTTCATATTGGTAATATATTTAAATGTTAATGTAATATTTGTAATAAATTTTGATTTTGATGTAATATTCGTAATATATTTGTATTTTGATATAATAGTTGATTTTCATTTTTTTTAATTCATTATTCATATACGTTTTAGTCATTCATATTGTGTTGTAAATTGGCTTTGTAAATTGAATAATTTCAGCTTCCCAGGTGCATGTTCTTTTATTTCGATGAACCGAATCAAATAAAAACAAAAAACAAACAGACAGGTGTAACAAGTACAAGATGGCAGTAAAGATGGAAAACAAATAAACGGAGAAACAGAATAGTTGAATGTTTGGACATAAATAATTGTTTTAAAACTATAATATCAATCTTGTAACCAGCACATAAGTGAGTACGTGCAAGAGCACTGCTTAGCCGAGCTAGGTTTTTAATCCGCCTTGCCATTCATTTAGTACACACACACACACACACACACACACACAACGCCTTTTTTACGCGGCATATCTGTATGAGCCTTTAAATGTCGGTCAAATATGAGGACGTAAACCGCCGAAAAAAGTTACCACTGTAGCAACTGCGCAACACATAGGTCCTTTCCGTTTTCACTTATAGCTCTTCGTTTGAAGATACAGAAATGTATTTACGTCAAGGGATGACAGTAATGGGAAACTTTGATTGAAGCTACGCAATTATTATTCTCTCATTTCTTTCGCATTGCATTGATTTCTAAAATAGATGCCATTGCTGTTATACAGGTTATTTCTTTACACACACATACACACCCACACACACACGCGCACCCATTTGTTTTACAAATATATATATATATATATACAACAAAACAATGGGGAACAACCATTATTCTTCGACGTCCTTTCGTTTTTTTTTTCATATTTACTGTTGCCCATTCGGAGAAGAAATGAACTTTGTGTGTGTGTGTGTGTATATACATATATATATAGGCGTGAAGAAAATGATCTAGGAACGTGAGACGTAGCTGTACTTTACAAGTGTATTTACCAGCTACGTCTCACGTTCCTAGACCATTTTCTTCACGCCTACATATTCTGGAACACCCGTTGTCATGTCAGAGTTGAGAATTCTCGCACTTATATATATATATATATATACGTATATATATATATATTTATATATGTATATATAGACTAATGTAATCAAGAACCTATAAAAGCATTGTCCATTACTATGTCCTACATTTTTGATAATTTTTCTGTGCAAAGGTTGAAAAATGTCTCCGCCGGGAGTCGAACCCGGGTCACTGACTTAGAACACAATGTCTTAACCAATAGACCACGGAAACCGGTCAGTGGTTTCGTCCACACCAAATTTGATTGAACGACGGATTGGGAAATATGTCAAAATGTAATTATTAATTCCTTTGTCGGGGGAAGATGAGACATTTTTTCAACCTTTGCAAAAAAAAAAAAAAAAAAAAAAAAAAAAAATGGAGACGGAAATGGGGAACAACCATTATTCGTTTACGTCCTTTCGCTTTTTTCATATTTACTGTTGCCCATTCGGAGAAGAAATAAACTTTATCCAACAAGAATAGATCACGGTGTCACAATCCTTATATGAAAACAGGAAGAAGAAAAAAAAATCCGATTTTATTTGGGCAGTAGCCTCTAACATCCTAGAGGAATTCTCTTAATTTCCTTTTGAAGGATTGGATTGCGATTCAATCTTGTATGTAAATATCATAAATCAATAAGTATGCTCTCTAACCGAGAAAAAATACTCCCGTTAGAATACTCGTCTTTGGATTGGACGGATTGTCAGCAGCATACGATAATAATGTAATTAAAATGTTATTTCAATTACCAAGAACCGTTACTTCTAAGTGCTTAATGTTCTTTAACCCATGATTGATATCACTTAAAATCTCTCTTTTTATTTCTGAAGGGGAAACCTATATGTTGAGGAGGACGAAAATTGGTGTACCAAATCCGTACCCCAGGACCCCATCATCGAACCGAAAATTATAATAATTCGATGTGACGAGAAAATGATTGACGATTTGGAACTGGATTCTCGCAACGGCGACTGTACTGTCCGAAGGTAAATATTTATCATTATATGTCGGATATCATGATTCTAAATGTTGGTTAGATTTTTTTTGGGGGGCTTGATGTTCTCTTGGCGTTTGCCCTCTACGGCAACGGATGCACGCCTCTGCACGCTCTTTGGAAGAAAGCTTGTCACACACGCGCCTACAAAGGAAACGACTGAACATATTTCACATTAGGATGGAATATGAGAAAAGCACTTTGAACGAAGAATTGCGTCACGTGGTAAAAGAAAATGGTTACGCGTGAGCTAACACTGTTGTTGTATAAATTGAATACTAGAATTATCATTGATTTTCGTGTTTCGAAAGAGCACTGAAACAGATATTTCCCGGGGGAGGTAACTCTCGTATTTAGATGGCTTTGACAAAAGAAAATAAATACACGAAACAGATCAGCGAAAGGTTGAGCGAAATCCGATAAAACAATAAAGTAATCAATTGTTGAACTTGTATTCAATCAAACTCAAAACAGCAAAGCTGTGATGTATCTTGCGAGGTCCTCTCCCATTTCCTCTGTACAGATGATTTCACGAGTTTCCATTGTCCTAGCTGTTGATGAAGGAGTAGGTTTGTTTCATGCAGGGTAGTGCTATACATATTAATTTGCAATTATATCGAGGGCGCGATAGCTCAGTCGGTAGAGCAGTGGTCTTGTAATCCGGTGACCCGGGTTCGAAACCAAGGCGATGCGCTAGTGCCCTTTGGTAAGATATTAATCCTCCTTACCAGGTCTCTCGGAGAGGACCTAAAGCCGTCGGCCGTCTGGATGCTTACTTACAAGCATTTATGCTCTCTTAGCAGCCAGGTAAAATAACCACCACCATTCAAAGGATGCATGTATGATTTTGTAGTTACGAACTTGTTAATTTAATTACTCATTATTCCTAAGTATCACTTGGGGTGTTCACACTTGTACACACATTGCCTTTTAGTGGACCTCTCTGTTTCCAACATGTATTTCTACATTATTTGGTTGTAATAGTTTATAATTGATTTTTAATGTTTTGTTGGAAAGATAAATAAATTGAAATTGAAATTGAAATTGAATTGAAAATGTCATTGTAACAAATAACAAAATAATGAACTTTTTGGCACAGATGGCAAAGGTCTCCATAAGATACGTCACAGAGTTGCCCAGTCGTGTTCGATATAAATCTAGTATCAGAAATTAGTAGGGTTACTGCCACAACATCTGTTCTACTTGACCTTGTATATTGTAAAGTGTGTGACAGGCACTCTGCAGTCCTTCCGAAATCTGATACATACATACATACAATCGCTTTTTTGATATAGTGCAAAATCCAATAAAATTTTGCTCAATGCGCTCTAAAAAATAGTGCTAATGAAAAAAACAATGAAGTAAGGATAAGACATTTATATAAATAAACACTCATTTATTGAAAAGGGCGTCTTTCGGTTCTTTTCAAAAGAGTCATTCGAAGAGGAAGTGCGGACAAGAGAAAAGAGTATGTTCCATATTTTGGGACCATAATCATATGAAGCGAAACTATCCCCCTATTTCGAGTTGACAGGTGGTAATTGGAGGATAGTATGATCATTTGAGGAGCGGAGTTGATATTGTGATCGGGTTGGTGTGTTCAATAACAATTGATGGATAATTTGATGCACAGTTATTTAGACATATTTTGTAGAGTATTAGAGAAACATTATACATGATACGCTTTTTTTCACGGGTTACCAAACTCATTGTCTGAGCAAGTGAGATGCAGATACTTGACTCCATTTGCCCTGAGCTACACAGGCAGCATGAGTTAGGACTCTTTAAAACCTTTAAACGTTGGTCACATTTGAATTTGCAAGAAGGGAATTTGTATAATCCATCCGACTTATGATGAAGGATCGTACAACATGTTGGCATGCACTGTAAGTCAGATATATCTTTATCTTAGAAATATTGTTTAGGTAAAAGTTTAGCGTGTGACACTTACTAGTAATGTTGTGACATAATTATAGACAAGGAAGTTTCAAGATCAGCACCAAATGTCTTCACATTAAGTTTCAACTTGTTATGTCCCTCCTAGTAACGAAATTCGGAAATACATTTAACAATCAAGGATATCCCTCACTTATAAAATCAGCTTCTACATTGTTTGTATCGATACTGCAGCATATGTGTGTCTAATCGATTTTCACTATGTGAAGTGTAAACAGAATTGATCAAATTATTGAACCCTGAGGAACCTTATTGTGTAGAGCGGGGGTTCTCAACTTTTTTTCTTTGACTATCCAGATGTGATTGCAATGTAAGTTAAAAAAAAAACTTCCTTAACAATGGGCGAATTCACTTTACTTCATCACTTATTTCCAAACATAATAAGTTTGTGATATTATGATATGGTGCTCCCTTGGAATGCCGGCCAAACCCTAGCATATTGGTGGACTATCTCTAAACAAAAATGGTCCATGAAGTTTCATATCTATGTCTCAAATGTTTTTTTTAAATATATAATGATTACTAATTAACTATTCACATGACCTAACTTATGGGGAAATTCTAATTTTTTTCCCAGTGCAGCGCAGGGTTTTAACGCTACGATACGCAGTACCAATGTTACCATGTGGCCTATATTATATGAATTTGGTATCAAAAGATAATGGCCGAATGAATTCCGCCTCGGCCCTCTTAGGATTTAAAGAATCAAAGAGCCTCCCTAGCGGTCCTGAATAGCATGCCCCGTGGTCAATATGGAGTGTAGCTTGGAAAATACTGGTTAACGCCTTCTACGTCTTCTTTTGGACAACTGCACGTAAACGAATGGACTTGATGGACGGTAGTCAGCGACTTTTAATCTCTACATGGTCAGCGTTCGCGAAACAGACCTAAGTTCCCCGCACGCTTCGGTTTCGCGTATGTTGCGCGCACCTGATTGCCGCGGTCGCGTCGTCCGTATTCGTATTTTACCCGATTGGCTCCAAGTCAGTCTCCCCAGGCCACGGGAAAGACACGTAGTCTTGCCAGGCTATACTCCCTTTAAGGTACGACTGAAGCCACTGCAGTGCTCTTATAAGGATGCCACATTCTAAGGAGAGCCTCTCAACTGGAATGTCATGAACTATCCTTTCGAAGGAAGAACTTAAGTCGAAAAGAACTAAAATGACATTAGGTTAAATGTCAACTTCACAGAGAATATCATTACAAATATTAATGCAGATTCAGTGCTGTGTCGTGTCCAGTATGCTGACTGAACTTCTTCTTTTAGGTTATCCTCCTGGTGGCAAGTGACTCAATATATATTGCGGACATGTTCAAAGAGTTCGTTATCTATGTATATATTAATCAATGAATCTACTTATCTTAACTAATGTTCTTTGTTTTCGGATGGCCCTTGGAATGCCGGGTATTGATTTTCCAACTTAGTTTGAATATATGTACTAACCACCCTTGTTATACTTCTACATATCAAAAATCGATAAAAAAAATATCAGTCACATATCTTTTAAAGTCTGCGTCTAGTTTTCGTTTATTTATATCTGGTCATTGTTGTCTTTGATGATTTTAGTATCCATGTGCGCCAACTATTAAAATGTGAGATCATCACAATGTCAATGGCATATTAAGTAATCAAACAGCATGTTTGCAGGGGCAATACAATAGGGCAATGTAACTGCCCGTAAGTTTATTTTTCTGATAGACCTTGCAATTTTCTTAACAATAAATGCTTCATTTCACAATGTTAAATCTGAGATCCATGGCACTACGTGTTATCAGTGTGTGTGATATGGTGT
Organism: Hemicentrotus pulcherrimus; assembly: GCA_003118195.1. Taxonomy (NCBI): domain Eukaryota; kingdom Metazoa; phylum Echinodermata; class Echinoidea; order Camarodonta; family Strongylocentrotidae; genus Hemicentrotus; species Hemicentrotus pulcherrimus. The sequence goes on from BEXV01001390.1 coordinate 77,898, forward strand.
ATTGTCTGAAGCCCTACACAAATTACGCTTCAAAATGATAAGGAAGTGCCTCAAAAAAGTAAACATTTTGAGTGACCGGTTTTACCATAATCATTTTCACGAATAGACTGTAGTGTTGTAAAAGCCGTTAGGAAAACTGCAAAATGTGATTTCGATTTCCAATCATAAATATCTTGATAACCAATCAGGCGATCGGTTTGTGAAAGTCATGAGGTTCCTGACTGACCTACTTGTTTATAATTATGATTGCAGCATGAGCTAAATCCATGATTTAGTTTCAGAATATGAGACAATGTAATAGTCACTTGAATGTTTTTCTTATTTCCACCTAGAATGGTATCTGTAGCACAACCCGACATACAGGTCGAAGTATGCTGTGATGGCTACGCCGAATATCTGGGCTCTTGTGAACGTAAGTCATTATTTGGTTGTATCCTAAACTGATGACGCAGAAAGCGGACACGTGACAAGAGATCCCGGCCAGAGATTCGTTGTTTCTTCTTCGAAGAACTTATAATCGGTCACTAGAAAGTGCTAATGACATGTCATTTAGGTTATTTAGTACTATTCCTAATGACCGGCCGATTTATCGTCTAGATATAGATAATTTTGACAGGAGACGTAAGGGCTATGGACTTTAGGGTAAGGGTTTTTATCAAATGAAATCATATTCATCACCACTTTAAACAAAGAAAATAGAGGGTTATTTTAATGTTCAAGCATTAGCTGTCGCCTGTCGCCTTGGGCGATGGACTGCTCAAGTGGTACTATTGGTAGATATCTCTTACTAACGCCCCTACTGATGTATACTATTCATATATGCCACTATGCTTTTAAAGGTCACTTCTGGTCCGAAAATACATTGATTTCTATAGAAAAAATAAAAAGAATAACGAAAGAAACACGTCTAATAATGTTGGGAAACGTCAGACGTCATTGGTAACAAAAAGGGATATTTTGTTTCAGACACATTTAAACTGTGAGTGTTTCAGTAATATTAATTTTCAAGAAGAAAAAAACGGATGCAACATGTATTCTTTGCAACACATTAATTCCCATTAATCTAACATTAATCCAGCTTGAAAAAACGCATATTGTGATATCAGCTTGAGGAGGATGGGGGGGGGGAGGGGTTGTGATTGTATCATTTAGTTATCAGGAAGTAAGGAACTAGGCAATTTATTACATGTACTAAACTGGAAATATCTTATATTGAATGTGTACCTTGTGATTGCGTCATTCATTATTATCACAATAACATTATCATCATTTTTGGTTATGATGATGATGATGATGATAAAAATAAGGATGGTGGTGATACTATCACTACTCCCACTAGGACTACAACTACCCCCCGTGACCTTTTAACTATGACCTAGTTACTCCAAAATCTAATCAGATTGTCTTCCTATAGTGATACATACTATCATCAAGTTTGAAGTTCATATCTCAAGTGGTTCTTAATTTATCGCGATAACGAGAAAGCGGGACGGACGGACAGCCCAAAAACACTATGCCTCCGGCCACCGAAGGCCTAAAGACAGTGGGATAACAATATTTCTTTCTTATTTTCAGCTGTCTGCGACTCGTGTGTACACGGTGACTGTGTTGGTCCCTCTGAGTGCCAGTGCTACACTGGTTGGGCAGGGTATGCATGTGGTAAGCAATATTATTATTATTATTATCATTAATAGTATTGTTTTGGAAGACCAGCAGCAACAATTTAGTTGCAGCTGGGATACCATGGGACACCAGCCGTATTTTGTCCCTTTTCTCCTTTAATTACTTTGTTTGTATCTGTTATCTGATTTTATTTTACGGAAATAAAAACATCAATATTGTTATTATTGGCATCATTACAATTATTATTATTATAATTATTATTATTATTATTATTATTATTATCATATTGTTTTCATTATCATTATTATTATTATTAGTAGTAGTAGTAGTAGTAGTAGTAGTATTTTCATTGTCTATCAGTTATGGTCCTCTTTGTGTCATAAATGGTTTACTGCCTCGATAGATGGGGAGATTGGGCAGTACAACCTTTGCAAAAAGTTTGTATGAAAGCGTGAAAAAAGAGAAACGAAATTGGTCAAAGGGTGGATTTATTGGGTCTATGGGTGTGTTCTTTGGACGGTGGGTGTGTTGACTGGTAAATCGGTGGATGCGGGCAATCAATGCTAGGATTAATTGGGTCTATGGGAATGTGGACTGGTGGCATCGTTCTATGGGGAGATGAGTCGAGGGGTCGGGGTAGGGTTCCTTTTTGGGGTCTACATATGTCTTGTTTTATTCAGAAATGCGTTTGAATTGAAGGAGGCATGGAAAATGTATCAGAACAAGATTGCTATATGATTTCACTGATGTAAACGATCATTGTCACATGACCTTTTCTTGTAGACGTGGAGGAAGTATCCCCGGAGCCAAGAGGTACATGCCGATACTGCTGCAGGGGCCACATGACCACGTTTGATGGGTTCGAGTACAACTTCGACGATCCATGCGTCTTCACATTTCTCCAAACCGGGACCTACTATGTACAGATCGATACAAGGGATAGCCCTTTGAAATTGACATTCGAGTGAGTTTGATATTCCTGTACCTCGAGTATGTGAAAACATTCATGTCCAATTCAGGCGGGGGAACATTTAAAAAGACTTCGTCAATAGCCCCCCCCCCCCCCGTGCCTTTTGGAGATGGAGGAGGCCCCTTAGAAATATCTCAGTCTTGGCCGCTTAAAGAGGTGGTCAGACCTGAAACATAAGGTTAAAGATAAATGGTTCCTAAATCGCTCGTATGATGTTTATTTGAAAAAGGGCATTTAAAAACATTCGTCGTTGTAATCCACACCACCGCGATCTATGATTATTGTTGACGTCTTTTTTAGGGGACTTGGAGAGCGATTTATTAAAAAAAAATACAGAAAATCTTTGTGTTGGAGTATCTTACAATATTCCAATATGACTTAGTGGTTTATTCCCAAACATATTAAACAGAAGTACAATATCTGTCAAAAGCAACTTTAACAAGTTATTTTTTGCAGTTTGCTTTTATCTGACTTTTCTTCACTTTGTGTTAATGTACAAGTAGGTACATGTATATATTTTCATGTTTCGTATTAGTGCGCCTTGAGTATTTAATCTGTTGGTGGATTTGGCGCCTCATAAATCCTATATAGTATTATCATAATCAAAATATACCTTGTACCACTTGAATTAATAAATACGAATAGAGGAAAAAGAACAAAATATATGAAACTGATATCAGTATTTAATACAGATTTATTTAGTTAATTAATAGTGGAACGCGGAATGAGGTGCTTGCTATGAACTCAATCCTTTATTCTTATGTAGGTTGCGTAACAAATCGTGACAAATGCATTTCAACTGTTTCTTTATTAGAACTTACGACTACCGAATCGAGTTTTTCAACGGCAAAGAGGTCACATACAATGATCTTGCAAAGGATGTTCCCTTCATCGTTCCGGGCATGGCTACTGTTAGAAGATCCGGGATTCTTTTGATTATTGAAGGGCTTGATGGTAAATATCCTCTTTTTTAAAATCTCATCTCCATTTTTACCTTCAACATTACATGTGTTTGTTTGTCTTCTTTCTATTAAAAATAAACTGATCTGTTTTTAAATTCATATACAATTATAAGCATTCCCCAGCTATGTTCCATTACCTAACCAAGTATTATTGAATTATTGTACGGAATCGTGAACACAAATTAATCTAGAAGTATCATTTAATTACTTGTTTCGTCTGATTCAAGCATTATTAGGGCTGTCAGCTTAGTTTAGTCATTAAACAAACTGAAATTATATGTGTGGTTGGTAAATTGAGACAAAAAAAAACTAGGATTATATTTAGGATGCGACTTACAGAGCTATTTCAATAATGTATATCAAAAATTAGAATGCTGCCTAATACAGTGCTTATTATTTGTACAATCATGTCTGATGCAAATCAAAGGAAAAAACAAAACAACGGACAACAATGGTAGTAGCGATACTAATAATTATTGCACATTCAACTTTGTGCTGATTCGCTAAATTAATAAATAAGCTGAAAAGTCAAATGACTATTGATTCGATTTGATTTGATTTATTTATTTCTGTATTATTTTTCTCTTCTTTTGCATGTTTACAAACATATAACAAACAAAAATTGCAAATTTACACATGACAAAAGAATATTTGTAGAATAAAGTAAGGCTGACTGTAAGTAATCGAAAACATCAAACAGGAGGGTTGACAAAGTAATCAAAGCTTGATAGCATGACAACCCTCAAAGGATACATGATAATACAAATATGGAGGAAAAAATATATCGGTAAAAGGGGGAAAAGACAGAAGAAGGCGCGTATGCCAAGTCTAATCCCAACCATAAGTATATCACAATTTATTGCAATACGAACAATTTTCAAGCGGAAGTCGATTGATAAACTTGGTTTTATGCGGTAATCATTGGGGGTGGGGGAGGGGGGGGGGTTGCTCGAAAAAAATGACTTTATCAACGATAAAAAAAAGAGATTTTGATAAAACGAGTTTTTCAACCGAAAAAAAAGTTTTTACACGAAAAAGAGAATGTAACCACCCCCTAATATTATCACCGATAGACGAGTTGTTATATCGATGTGCAGAGTTTAATCGAATATACTGTTGTATCACTATAAAGTATGTTTATCGAGGTGATATTCAAACTCAGTATACGGAATTATTGGGCATTTGGCTTGCAAAAGACGTGAGGTATCGTTGGTAGAGAAATGGTCCCTCGCCCATATGATCCCAAACGCTATTTTTAAGGCCTCATGGGTTTTGCATTAATCCTCAATTACCATTTCCATTTGATAGGATTTGAGGCTGATTTTGTTTCTTCACAATTAAGACCCCGATTGATAAAGCTTCATATCTATATTACTGTCTCACTGTGCCCGTAAGGCCTTATAATAACATCGCCGAAAATGGCAGCAATTTGTCATACTAATGCTGTTTCAATACGAATGCATGTTATTATTCATAAATAACCAGTACGAAAATATAATGTGATTTTCAATGATATACTGACGATCTGCTTGCTTACATATTAGGTATGCGACTGACGTACGACGAAGTGGGGTCAGTGAACATTCATCTTCCGTCCAGCGCCGCCAACGATTCAGCAACAGGGGGCCTTTGCGGTAACTTCGACGGTATTAGGGATAACGATTATAACACCCAAACCCTGACAGAACTGCAGGTGGTTGACACTTGCCCCACCATCCCTGAAGAACTCGAAGAGCATCCATGTCTTATGATGACTACCGATATTATGGAGGATATCGAGTCTGTGTGTGGAAAGTTATCGGATGTCTTCAGCGAGTGTCTAGACGTTGTGAGCTACAGCAAGTACTTCGAAATATGTAAATATGATCTATGTGCCTGTGAGCTTACAGCAGCTACATTAACCGAACAATGCCACCCTTGTGATACATTTCATGAGTTCGCTCATCACTGTGCTCTAGAGGGCGTCGTCGTCGACTGGAGAACACAAGATTTTTGTCGTAAGTCTTCCTCCTTCGCAGCAATGATAATACGATCGGATTTGATTTAATTACATTTGTTTGTTTCTATCATCTTTTCAAGTATATATATACATGCACGTTAACCCCAAGCAGTTTATTGTTTTTCAAAAAGTTTAAATGAATCAGCTCTTCCTAGTCAAACGTTACCACTTCTTTGTATTATCCACTCTCAGCTTTTATAGCTTCAAAAATACCAGTGTGAATACAAATAATAAAGAAAACAACAAGAATTTTCCCTTTGTACACGAAAATAGTGATTACAAAATGTCACCTTAGAGTTTGCTAAAAGTTAGAAACTTCATTGCTTTTCAAATTTTTCCATTGCCTTACAAAATCATTTTCTATTATTTGTGTCTTCACATTTTCAGCTTACTACTGTGAGAGCAACATGGTTTACACCGAGTGCGGCTCGCCTTGCCCGATTGAATGCGCGAACCTGGAAGTGAATACTGGCTGTGATTCGTACTGCGTTCCCGGATGCTTCTGCCCAGCCGGTGAGTCTGAAGGGAGAATACCGAGACCAATAGACCGTATTCCTTACAAAAAAAAATAGAAAGTTAAAGAAAAAAGATTAAAAAGATTAAACAAACAAATTCACCAAACAATACAAATTGGCACAAATAATCCTATTCTTGCAGACAAATTCTTCTTTTCCTAACCGCAAACATTTGCTCGTTTAAGCATAAAGAATTGATAGAGCCAGTTTGTCATATCTTGTCCCGGAAGGGACACTTTATGGTCAGAGTTATAACACACTATAATGAAGTCGAAAATGAACATCTATTCGGCATAAACTAACATACTTTTAGCTCAGAATATGACCCCTCCTGCGTAAAGAAAATAATATACACTAGTGAGGGTTCTAAACATAGCCCCGTTTTGACATTTCGAGTACATTATAACACACTAAACTACTCAATTTTCGCAAATATATGTGCATATATTCATATGTTTGCAAACGTTGGTAAAAATATTAACGACCCTTTTTGCGTAATTTTGAAAACCTGACTTTTTTTTCCTTTCAATTTTGATGATTTCGAAACGTTCGCGAACCTATACTGGAAAATAGACCTTCGGAAAAACGAGTGCCTCCCTTAAAGGTTTGCTTCCCATCCATCCTTACACACGGAACGGATACCCATTTTGCTGTGCAGTGCATGGAACTTCCAGAAATTACTGAGTCAATTTCTTTTCGATTAGGTGACTTATTCCAAGACCTCATGGTACAAATTTACCAATGAGTAAATAAAAATCCTTTATTAATTTCTGAAGAGAGTTTCTAGTACAGTGTCATCGCATGACCAGTACTCGATTTTCAACTTTGTTTGTTACCTTAAAGGGTGATCACAAATACGTTAGTCTCCGTACCTATCAGTAGAAGGGGGTTATACCATAGGCCAGAAGTACGTCAACATACATTTAACTAGGTTCAACCATGGTTCAACTAGGTTAAAGAAGATTTACGTTAAAATATGTTCAACTAGCTTAAAGTCAGTTATGCATGGAAGTGTAGCCACAGATAAGTACGTTTAAGTACGGTAAAGTACAATGAGCTAGGTTGAAGTAAGTTTAACTACGTGTATTTACATTAGGGATTTTTAGATTTGCGTGGACTGAAACGTGTGACGTCCATTCAAGGCAGTGCATTAAAAGGACGTCGATCGTAGCATCGACCTATTGTCTTCGTGCGTATCTAAAAGTCCCTAGTGAATTAGTTACTGCTACGTTAATGAAAATGCCCTCTACCGTGGCTATCTTTTGAACATACCCAACACATAAACCTCCACGCACAGTGTTCTCCCTGTAATAAAGATAGCCATGAACGGCCATACGAATCGCTACGATGTACCACGTTAAGCTACGTTAAGATAGGGAAGTTTCCGTTACGCATAACTACGTTATTTAACACTTATGTGGCCACCCCTTTACAAATCGTCTTTAATCATGACACAGACACCTATTGGGATGGCGAGGCATGTGTGGTGAAACAAGAATGCACCTGCACATGGAGGGACTTTCCTATGCCAATGGGATCGTTGGTGAAAACACCATGTCACGATTGGTAAGAGCATCACCAGTTTTTCATTTATTGATAAATGGATATATTGGTTAGCTTACTATCTAATCGATATATTAATTTGTTTACTCATTTATCTCTTCGATTAGTTGACTATATAATTATATTTAAGGGGAAACAATGCTATTTCTTGCGATTAACATATTTCCCTTCATTCACAGAATTTATATTGTTATATATATATATATATATATACACACATTTTTATAATGTTATTGTTTATAAATGTAATGCTTCCTGGGAGAAAATTTCAATTATTTAAACATATTTACGGCTAACACCCATCTTATTTACTGGGTGTAAGCCACAAATATGTTTAAATAATGTTTTTGTTGTTGTGATGTTAGTAATAACAATAACAACAACAACGAAGATAATAATAACAATAACAACAATAGTGGTAATAATAATTAATGATGATAATGAAATCGATTAATAATATAGATACTAGTGTTATTATTTTAATTATTGACGTTATCATCATTATTATTATTATCATTATTATTATTAACGCTATCATCATCAATTTCATCATCATTATCATATATTGCTGTGGTGCATCATACATGTAGTTTCTTATAAATAACATTGTCGTCATCTTAAATTTCGCAATTTTTCATTCGTTCTTAATGATGTCAAAATGAACCATGTCTAGTATAAAATTACCGATTTCTTTGATTCATTTGGCCCCTATATTAAAATATAAAGGAACATTAGTCGAGTTATTGATACATGTAGTAATGATTCATTCACAGCGGCTCCTGTTTTCTTTGAGCACCTAGCCAATGCATGTATAGGCCCGTGTATGGGATAACTAGTGTCCAGCCAAACAGTGCCGAGTGCCAAATTCCTTAGCTTAGATCAGGGACATGATCGAGACCCTTTACATTGATTAAAGACAACTTTACTACTTAAATACCCTTGAATATCATAAAAGTCGAAAATATATTCGAGAATTCAAGTTGAAAGTATTGTTGAAATATTGTGTCTACATCGGCTCGCCTGACGGTTTAATAACTGCAAAACGTAAGGCAGGGGCGGTTCAAATATTTTTCCAAAAGCATTAAACCAAATAGGGGGGGGGGTGCATGACGATGTCTAAATACCCTGGCAAGCAATGCAATTTTGTGTGTAGCCAATAATGATTAAAAAACGGTAGCTTCTTATATAGAGCTTAGGACTGTGAAGCATGACACGCATGGCGGTTTACATTACAAAAGCGAATACAACAACATACAAATTTAGCTTACTGAAAAAGAAAGTATTGAACTGCAATATTGGCAAATAGTGTTTAAGGGTAGGGGCATAGTGTTTAAGGGGAGGGGATAGCCTAGTCCAGTTGTTTCTTATATGATCAAGGCTGCCGTTTGTTTGTTTGAGAGAGAGAGAAAGAGAGGAAGAGGGAGAAAGACGTATATTTACGCCCTTCGCTTGTTGTTTCCGTTGTTTCCGTATCCAAACAATAGCCAGCATCCAGCCCATATGGCGCAACATTGTCACTTTGAAACCTGTTAAAAAGGAAATCGATCTATTGTTGTACGAAACCTTTGTTGTGTGTTTCTGTGAGCAAGCTTGCATCAACTAAAGGACAATATGATCTGCTTTTAAAATTACATATGTCCAAGACAGTGAATACAATTGCCTATCTGCTAGAGATAATTATGTACATGGAATTATGTTTTCAAAAAAAGTCAGTTTCAAAGGAATTTTCATAACCATTTAAAGAGTCAAACGATGTCTTTCAAGAGAAACCTAAGAGCATGGACAGTTTTGATACCGGAAACATAAAAAAAGGTGTTTTTTTAAAAATGTTTTTAGAGATTTAACGATAAATCTAAAATTTATAACAAGTCAACAAAATAAATGAATTAAAAGATGAAAATTGTGATGATGATAATAATGATATTAATGATAACGATAATAGTTATATTGATAATAGTAAAACTAATAATGATAATTATAACGAAAATGATGGGTTCATATTTGTCAGGCTTGACACCCCTGGAGTATGCATGATTCCTCCCCGGTACTCCCATGTACATTAGTGACCTACCAAAGGACGTAAATGCCGTGGCAGGGATTCGAACCTTGTACCTTGTGGTCCATAGGCCGGTGATTCATCAACTAAACCACACATCTCTATCTACTAGAACACGTGATCCAAACTTCTATATTTGGTCGATGTTCGGACCACTTGGCTTTATTCAAATCCCATGTATCCCATATACTTTGTTTGCATCGCGCTGTTTTTTTTTCTCCTATAGTGATAAGTCAACACTATCCGACCAACAATAACCAACAATACATTTTAAAATCTATCTTTCTTTGATTGAAAAGTTCGCACTTTATGTCAACGAGTGTACATAACTTAATACTGTATTTTTCAAATGTTTAACGCAACGTCTTTGTTTTATCATTCAGTTATTGTGTCAGTGCAAAATGGAACTGCGTCGACGCGCCGTGTCAAGCCGAATGCAGTGTATTCGGTGGTTCTGCTTACCGCACGTTCGATGGAAAAGAATACAACCTATACACCAAGTGCAAATACACCTTGGTCAAAGCGGGAGCGACTGAGAACACACCTGCGTTCCATGTCACGATAGATACCACAACGTGCTCGGCTGAGAAGCCATCCAATTGTCTCGGTGCAATAGCAATTGATATAGAAGATGGAGATGGAGATATTTCATATTCGTAAGCCACATTTGCAATAAATATTGATATGAGAGATATTCATATGAGCAAGTCATATTCACAATAGCATTTGATGTAGGAGATGTTTCGTATGCGTAAATCTAAGAAATGTTTACACTAGCTATCAATACAGGAAATGATATTTCATATGAATTTGAGTATGCCATATAATAAGTCTCAATAGCTTTTTAAAAAGAAACATTTCATACGCTTTAGTTATAAGAAATATTCGCAAAAGCTATTTACAAAGCGGATTCTTCATATTCATATTTAAAGTTTTATTCACAATAAACGTAAATATATGAGATAATTATGCGAAGTAATAGAAATAGTTACAATAGCTATTGATGAAGGGGATATATCATATGGGTTAGTGAGACTTAATCAGATTACCAATTGAAGTCAGAAATATTCAGCTCATTGGTATAGGACGATTTTCATATGCAGAAGTCAAAGAATATGCAAAATATCTAATGATAAAGGAAATTATATTTCATATGCGTACAGTCAATACATTCCAATTCCATTTTATTGTTTATTCTCAACGATCTCCGTCCACGCTAAAGTATAACATCGGGCAAGGAAATCCTCTATGGTGGAATTCCATTAGACCCGCCCTCTACCCGGGATGGCGTGATCGTTCGCAGGATCGGAGACCTGTTCCATTTGTCTACATATTTCGGCCTGGAGATAGAGTGGAATGTAGAAACATCCAGTGCGTATATTTTGCTGCCATCGGACACACATATAGAGGTAACGTTTTATTCGGTACACAGTTGACGTGATACATGGCTATTGCTCAAATACCGATCTATCAGCGAAAATGTCATTCAGCAAAGAAGTTGTTATGTGCATTAATATAATGCAAATGTCTTCTTTTAGAGCTATGTTTCTTGACAACAACAAAAATCCTTCCATGTGTTAACCAACATTCTTATCGTTCTCATAACAAACAAAAAAAAAAACCAAAAAAATCCCCGCTATTTTCCCTGTCGAGGTGGCAAAAACTATTTTTTTAAAACACAAACACAAACTGTAAAGATTAATATTTTCTGTCTTAAGTGTTTCAGAGTAAGCGTTTACGTAATCTATTGAAACTGTACCTTTAAAATGACATGGAAAAATTTTAATTACCTGGATGACATTGGTAGATTATTCGACAAACTCTAATGAGTGCAAGCATATGACGCTTGATGTTATTCTATTTTCGTATCAATGCGTTCTTTTTCAAAATTCATCTTGAAAACTGTAGACCTATTTCTTGCCTTTACGTCTTTATTTTGTAGGGCCTTGCTAATGTGGCCATTTCCCACACTAACCGATTTCTTAACTTCAATTCTGGGACCAACACTATTCCGATTCCCCTAACATTTACCTCGATCCAAACCATAAACCTACCGACTAGTAAACCCTAGCTTTTTTGACAAAATATAGCCCAGAGCAGAAGCATTTCGGAATCGATCCTCTTTGTTCGGAAAACTTGTTTGAAATATGTTTTAGCAATTTAAAACAAATTGATCATATATATTTCAGTGCCATCGGCAGATTTCATAAGTTTCTTCTCTTTTCTCATGCGACAGACATTTGGGTTATGTGGAACTCTTAATGGATCACCCCAAGACGACTTCACGTATACGGGAAGCAACTTAGAAACGGTCGCTTCCAAGTTTGGCAGTGTGGTCTCTGTATCAACATCTGTGTGTGAAGATAACATCCCAACTTCAGATAGTTGCACCACTTATAACACTTATTCCAGCGTAGCCTTTACCAGATGCAATGCACTGAAGGCCTATCCCTTCAGCAATTGCGGCAACGAGGTGGATGTTGAAGCGTACATCAAGAAATGCAAAGAAGACGTCTGTGCCTGCATGGGGAAGGGGACATCGGACGAATGCGAGTGCGATTCATTTAGTCGATATGCCAGAGCCTGTTCCCTTTATGACGTAGTACTCGACAGTTGGAGAACCGATATCGATAAATGTACTTCTGGTGAGTACCATTCTCCCGCCCCTCCATGTAATACGGAGACATGGTAAAACGAGCGCGTGTGGGCGATCAAAGGTCAAGTCAAGGAGCTCGATATCTCGAGATTGCCAAATATCCAGCTATTTTGAACTATCCCGATCGCAAGCTATCCAGCTATTTGCGTCTTCACTACACCGATACGCTCATCACCAACTAGCTCGAAAAATAATCTCGAGATTGACGCATGCGCACTTCAGCGACCGACTGTACGACCAGCGTGCAGATTTAAGATTTTACCCGCGCTGTGAAACGTAAACAAGTACCGGCTGCGCTGTGCTAGCTGAGCGGTATGTGTAGATCGCATGTGCGTGCGCTAGTACAACTAGTAAACACCGAAAACCGGAAATCGTTGTGCATGATGGGATCGGAATATTTGACTCCGTACTTCGGTCAAATGACGACCGTCGCAAACTATCCCGATAGTTGAGAAATAGTGGGATATTTTGCAAACTAGACCGAGATATCTTGGGTAATATCCCGACCAACTATCCAGCTAAATTGCAACTTCGTTCTAATGAAGACGCAATTAGCTGGATAGTTTGCGATAGGGATAGTTCAAATAGCTGGATATTTGGCAATCTCGAGATAGTGAAGACGGGAGGGAACTATTTGGTTATCCCTGAATTTGACCTCAGAATAAACGGGCGTGCGCGCGTTTAATACAACGCCATCTTCTCTGTTTTCTATTCCCCAGCTATCCATCCGCCATTAACATTAAGACATTCGGATTTGTCCTACTTTAGAATATTCGGTACTATTGTCATTGGAAGTGTATCACGACGGTAACTGATAGAGACCAATATTTAGAAAGGCATTACATTATTTGTGGTCTTCTTTCGTCATCGAACAATTACTTTTTCTTCTATGAATACGTTTTCTTTTCTGGAATTGGCCTAGCTGTAATCTTTTTACCGCTTCTTATTTATATCAATGTTACGCAGCGTTTTTATTCGTCTAAAGTTATAAAGGTACCGTTAGTAATCTCGATATCAAAATCTCATCGTAAATACCAATCAGGCTATAGGTAGTAATAATATCCCAGTCTCACCGAGACTGATACCAGACTGACTACATGCAGGCCGATAAAAGTGATATTTCCTTCTATTGCCGAAGATCGGTCGCCTTAAACTCAGTTTGTAGCCGGCTTGGCGGTGTGACTGACGTTCTATTCCCCCTTCCTTTTAAACTTTGCCCATTTTACATATATGCATACATACGTACAATAGCTTCTGAAGTATATCGCGTAATCCAATGAAATATTGATCAATGCGCGTTAAAGATAAACAAGTAAAAACAAACAACCAAAGAAATATAAAGGAATAAATAATTCAGCAATAATTGAGGAGCTGTAATGGCTGTTCATATTGTCTTCCTTCTTCTTAACAGTCAACAGAAGTTGACGTACATTTGTGTATAGGATTCCTTAAAATTTCCTCCTCCTCTTCTTCGCCTTCTTCTTATTGAGGAAAAAGACATTTTGGTTAAATTCCGCAATTGTTACTGATTTAACCATATGTTTTTATTGCAGTTATGGAGTGTACTGTGGACCTCCAGACGTTTCATGAGTGTCATAACAAATGCCGTGTCTCATGCGCCGACATGGAAAATGAGGAGAACTGCAAGCCCGGCTGTGTACCAGGATGTTTCTGCCCATCTAAAATGGTGAGAGGACGAAACCTCTTTGATTTCGTTTGACTTGATTTCCGTTTCAGTGAAAGCATAAACATGATTTATATCGATGTAATGATCATTTTGGAACAAAGTATGAAAGTCAAAGATCAGATAAAACCAGGAAAGGAGTATTTGAAATCAACGGATGACTAACCTAGCTGAGAAGATACGAGATGTGTAAGCGTCCATCGCAATATACGGATTGGGGGAAATGGAAAATTATTCACTAACATCCTTAAATCATTCGATTAATCGTTCTGTCATTTTTTCTAATCAATCCATCAATATATTTGTCAATCACTCAACCCATTAATAGATCCATCCATCCATCCATCAATCAATCTGTCAATCATTTAATCATTCATTCCTTCATGATGTCCTTTATTGTAGGTCTTTGACGACCGCTCGCAGAAATGCGTACTTCCACAAAAATGCCCGTGCCAGTATAATCAGTTCAACGAGCGTTTCTACGAAGCCGACCAAGAGAGATTAACTGAGTGTGGCTACGTGTAAGTACAGAATCTGTGACATGTACCTGCGTAAAGATAAAGTTGAGTTCTGGGCATGCGATTGCAGTGTGAAAGAAACTGTGTGGAACTGATCAGCAAACAGTTGATCATGTAGCATATAGAGAGTATTGATGTGTACTGCAAGGTTCTGGAGTCATCAAAATGACAAGAAATATGATTGGCCAATTTTTGTTAAAGTAACAAGCACTGTACAAAGTTTAAAATGTGCTTAAATGACCTACATATCCTAATGAGCAGGATGTGTATGTGAAGCGGGTTATTAATACTAACGTTTGTACAAAAACGACAAATGTTGAACGTAAAGCGAAGGCAGTATGTGATATCATATTATTTACCACCATTTCATACCTTGTCAATTTCACAACCAATCGTAATTTTACTTTAATTGTTTTAACGTTTGTTTACCAATGTCTTTCCCCCTTGCAGTCAATGTAAAAGCGGCCGATGGGACGAAAGTCGATTGAATTGCTCAGGTATGGTTGCAGATCGATGATTTTTTAAAATATTATTATACAAATAATGCACTTTTACGAGCAAAGCATGACCAGTGCACGAACTTAAGTCAGTGTTATTAATGATAATGCACGCGCCTGCAGGGCAAGTGCATTATCGGTATCGCACTGACTAACTAGCTTGTTGAGTTCTTCATCATTACGCACGGCGAGTTGAAGGTGGCGTGGAGTGCACTGGAGCTGCGCTATAACACACGATTATGTAATCATTGACATTACAAAGATTAAGACTGTAAAGCTACTGGGTACACCACTTAACAAAGTAATGTAATAATAGTGGAAGTATCATGGTTTAGTGGTTCATTCACTCGACTCTCAATCCAAGGGTTTAGGGTTCGAATCCCAGCCCGTCACTAACGCCTTTTGGAAAGACATTTATCCACATACGCCACTCTTCGAAATTGATCTTTCGATATTTTTTTTAATCATGTGTATTGGGCCCCGTCTTAAAAAAATATTAGCAATTGGAATCCTAATTCTATATCAATGATAAAGAAGTGTCTAAGTTTGTAATTGATTAAAGGTCTATCGATCAATCTGGACTATTCGCAAATCTTTATATAATGGGGACGCTGGTGTCTATGACACTACCCTATACAAATCAACTTAACACTGCAGTTGCTTTCTGTCATGCATTTCTTAACTGTCACGCATTTGCCATTTAGGGAATGATTGCTTTGTGCAACACAAGTACCGAAGCTGTGACGTCATGAAAATCTATTTTAGAATTTCTCAATTTGTTCTTCATTTTCCGACAGAGCATCAAAAATAATGTCCAAATGTCGAAAACCAATTGAATATGTCAAGTATTGGTTAGGGGCCAAAGCATGTAACACTGAGTTCCTTTAGGAAATATATTTATTCAGATGGTCATATCTGAGCCAATACTTAACATATTCAATTGGTTTTTCGACATTTGGACATTATTGTTGATGCTTTATCGGGAAATGAAGAAAAAGTGAGAAATTCTAAAAATAGAATTGTGATGACGGCACACTTCACCACTCCATAGCCTAGCAAACTTACTAATTTCCGGTCTTTTTACATCGGTATAGATTAATCTTGCACTGCAAGCAGTTAAATAACCTTCAAAGCTTTGGTATATACCTAGAATTACCTATCACTAGATATACATGTGAGAACAGCCGCATCCGTTACCGTCTTCAAAGTTTTTATAAAGACCCACTTTTTCAGAAGCTCTTGAAAAAATGTTGGTAGCACGTTTGGGAGCATTTTCTTTTTTTCCATCACTGCGCAGAAGTGTATATTTATATAGTACTTGCGCTGTATCAATCGATCTTATTATTGTTTTTAATTGGAACTGGAAAATCTGACATGACATTGAACTTGATCATTGCAGTGGCCGTGTGCCCCAGCGACAAAATCTGGGCAGACTGCGCTGTTCTCAGGACATGTGAACATGTGAATCCCTCAAAGAGCGTGGAGATATGCGAAGGAGGATGTGTGTGCCCCGAAGGCATGGCTGATTTTGAAGGCCAGTGTATCGAAACCCAAGACTGTCCCTGCTACAGCCAAGGCGTCAAGTTTGAACACGGCAAGATGACACGAATGGACTGCAACGATTGGTGAGTATGACTTTATAATAATAATATTAATGATGATAATAATATTAACAATAGTAATACTACTAATTATTATTATTACTATTAGTATCGTTATTATGATACTTCTGCTACGAATAATGGTGGTGATATTCACAAATCCACTTGAAATCAAATACTCCATGGGCAGTTGTACAAAAAGAATTAAATCATTTAAAACATTTGCGTTATAAATAAAGAACAGGAGTATGATAAAACACACTGAAAGGAAAGAGAACAACAAAATCATATGCCGAATCAGACAGATATGTTTAAGATCATTTTTTAACGTTTCGACTGATCTTTTATTACGAATCTCACGAGGGAGGGCAGTTCACAGCAAATACCTTGCAAAAGCTTTAGATCACACATTGTACTTCCTAAACAATACAAATTAGTTCCATAATATCTAGCAAGTTTGGCGGATGAGCAGGGGTGAAGGGGATCCCCCCCCCCTCCCTGTGCCAACCTGGCAACCCTAATGTTCAGATGCCCTCACATTTCGCTAAAAAAAACTACCTTTGTGTTTGAAACAGGCTCGAGCATATCTGGATTTTAAACGACAAGATGAGAATTGTTTATGTTTATTAATGACTATCAGCTGTTACTAAATATTCAGAATATAAGCCAGATTGCAATCGGTTAGTGGTAGAAAAACTAAATTATATGCACTTCAATATTACCCTTAATTTTGTTTGTAAAAATCATTTTACATTTGAAAGTTTTAAAACTCAAGATTCTATTATTGTTGTGATAACGAACCAAGCAATTGTTTTGCCACGACTGATGTCATAGAGGATAAGCTGGACAATATCATGCTTGTTAATATTTATATCATGGCAAAATATACACAAAATAAAACAACTACAACCTTAAAATGTATATATATTTATATATAGACTTTGTTAATTTACTTCGGTACTTGTACTCTTTAATTCGAACAGAGCCTCTCTGAAAGAGGTTAACACTTGGATAATAATCAAATTTAAACTAAAAATAATAAATAAATTACCATCCTTTCTATAATTTCTTTGGTATCAACTATGTTTCGTGTTATTCTCGTCATCCCACACGATAGGCTAATGATTTATCAAAGAACTTGCTGTGTTTTTCTTCTTTTTTAGTTTATGCACAAAAGAAGGATGGCGTTGCACAGAAAATGCATGCCCAGGTAAGAAACCTAAAGAATTGAAAAGAATATTTAAATATACATTTGTTGTAATATATATTTTTCATATCCCCTCATCTGTTTCACAACTTAAATTTCACTCACTTCATTTAGGTTTTTTTTTAAATTCTATTTTTAAAGAAAGACACAATTTCTTTGAATAAAAGAGAAGAACTTGCCGAATTTTCATTCAGCAACCTGTTAATAAAGACTTGTTTGCTCTTTCTCTAACATGTTCCTCCTGGACCTACAATTTTTACAAAAATATGTCACTTGCATTACATGTATACAAAAGAGGAGAATACTGTACCATAAACGTGAGTTCAGTACATCCTGATACAAAAACAGACTAGTTTATCATATTTGTTTTTCTTTTTTCGCCCGCTTTATTTTTTTGCCCTCTAGTTCCTTGTTTTATTTTGGCTCTCTAGTCATTTTACATTGGTACTTTGCAAGACGAAATAAATGCCTAAACGTATCTCTATTTTTAACTATTCCGAAAGTTTTAGTACTTTATAATCTTTTTAAAGTATTTATTTATTCCTTAAGTGTTGACTTCGTTTTATTTTTTGTAAGGGGCAGGGGGTTATTTCTAGTTCGCCGAACAAAAACAAAAATAGTGATAACATCATGTCTGTTTGGTACTGTTCAGCTAACGGTGAGTGTGAATTTAATCTAAATTGTTTGAACGTTTCAGGAAATATTTCCTCGGAGAGGTGACGTCGGGTCACATCGCCACCGAAGGCTGTACCTAAACAGCTGATAAGTTCAACCTTACAGTTTACATTTTACAAATCATGCTTCACCACGACACAGGATATAAACAAACTTCCAGATGGCCTAGTGTATATGTCGCCATATTGTAGATCATGTGGTTCATGTCCAAACACGGCATTAACATCCTTTGGCGAGGCATTAATCTTCATTTTCCCCTCTCCACCCACATGACCAAGGTCATGTAAATGGGTACACGGTAGGAAGGAATTCCTTAATTCAAGAGCGTCTTATCAAAACGCCCCGGCTATAGCCCTGCTAAAAATGGTAAAAATGATGTAAATGTTTTACCTTAAAGCTCTATATAAATGCTACTATTATTTTTTTCTCTAGGTATTGTTACAGGTAACAATGCCGCATTTCCGTTGTTTGTTTATCGTATCACTACATCATTGTTTCATTCAGGAACCTGCTCAGCGTATGGTGATCCTCACTACAATTCATTCGATGGAAAGGAATTTGCCTTCATGGGTAAGTTCTTTTTGTTTAATGCATCAACCGTGCCAACAACATGTGACAAATGTTTTTTTGTTGTTGTGAGCTGTGACACGCTGCATGACGAATGCCAACGAGAGGGACTTCAACGACAACGACGTGTCTAATTTTATGCAAATATTACGAAATAGTTTCGTCGCAGTAATGACTCGAAATGATGATGATTATAGTGATGATGATGATAATAATGAAAACCTACATTAAATGAAGAAAGACATTATTCACATTAGTTAGTCATACAGGGCTCGAGTCTGCAGGGATGGAAAAACTTTTCTTTTATATTGATTTAGTAATGGCATAGTAGTAATCATTGAATTACCGATACGAATATGTCTCGATTCCGAAGGTTTCACTTTAGGGCTAAATCACATATTTTGTGTGATACACGATGAGAAAGAAAAGCTATATGGAGAAAGGCTTGCAGTTACGATTTTCCTATGTACCAACATTTCAGATGCGGGTGGTACGTCGCAGACAAATGTAGTTTAGTCGTGCCAATATATAGTGAAATCCTCATTACTACATCGTATATTTTACAAAAGAAAGATATCAATAGAGAATTGTCAATACGTATAAAACATTTCGGATAGAAGCATCAATTGATTTTAAATTCGATTTGCAGGTGATTGTAGCTACATCCTTGCCAGAGACACCTGCGGCGATGAGAATGGAACCTTCCAAATCACTGTAGAGAACGAGCCATGTGGTGAAGAGGGCTTCACCTGTACCAAGCTGATCAACATGACGATCAAAGGTCGCACCACGATAACCTTACTGCGAGGGCGAGACCCTATCATTACACCGGCGAGGAAGGCTAGAAAGTTTCACGTCCGAAGTGTGGGGATCTACCTCATCGTGACATGGAAAGGTGTTGATAAAAAATGTAGGTGACTGTTATGCATTCACCCCCAAAATAATAAATGCATAATTCCAGTGCCTACTTAAATCAAGTGACCCCTATATGCCTATGAAAATGAGAGAATTCAGTATTCAATGGGTAAACCAAATGTTCTTACTGTCTTTTTATGTGGCGCCCGTGGTTTAACGATAAATGATTTCTTTGAAAAGAAAGGTTTGATATGATGTTCTATGAAATGAATAATCTTTTTTCTTTAAAAAGAAGCATTACCGGCAAATTTAACGTTTCTTTTCTATTTTTCTATATTTTGTTGACGTTCCTATTAGATTAGATACACTGCACTCATGTGACCAAACCTATGTCTCACTGTGCCACGACTTCACTACTACACTAATAAAAAATAAACACCAACAACAGTGGGAAGGGGATTTCATTTTTTTAAAAACTCGCATTAACTAGTTAACCTGATTCAATTGTTACTCTGATAAACACTTGGAGTTTCCAAGGCTGAAGATAAACTTGTAAATTATTGCTTTTCTTCTCTCCTGTATGATCTAGACCGGAATCTATGCTAACACACACACATACAAAACGTGATGGAGCCACAATTCTACACAATATAGCTTTTCACGGGAACAAGGTTACATGTCTAAGTGTTTACATGTTGGAATTTTATGTGGAAAGTGTGATGTCCTCTTTTCAATCTCTTCTGTTCCATTCTGTAGATGTTGAACTCCGGTGGGATTATGGGACCAGTATATACGTGACTGTCCATCCAGGTTACAAAGGAAAGCTATGTGGGTTGTGCGGTAACTTCAATGGCAACAGCGAAGACGACCTCCTCATGCCCAGAGGGAACCTGGTGGAGACGAGTGTGGTTACATTCGCTGAAAGCTGGAAGGTCACAACTTCTTGTCCAGCCACAACTGCTTCGGAAGATCCGTGTGTCACCAATCCGTCCCGCAGTACTTGGGCAAAATATTCATGTGCCCTTATAAAGCAGTCCCTATTTGCTGCTTGCCACAGCGTGGTAAGTGAATAATGAAAATAAGAATTATTATAATTGTAAATCTTTAGAAGGTCGCCAAAATGGTTATTATTCTACATTAAACAAAAACATTTTTTAGATACAAAGCCCAGACTTTGTGCTCTGAAATCCAAGGTTCCATGGCACAAAAATGTAAGAAAGCAATGTTTCGGATGTTGACATTTAAAAGTCAGTTCCCAGACGTAAATAATCATATCTGATTGATACACGTCTGTAAAAACCCAATATACACACATACACACACACACAGCTCCCAAAATCAGAACAAAATACTGTTTGGTGACTTGTAAACGGTAATACAGATTTAACCCTCTTTTGCCTCATAATTATAAAACAGATGTTGTATTTTCTTTCTTTTGTGTGTGTATGTATTAGATCGATCCCCAAAGTTACTTTGATAACTGCGTCATGGACACATGTGCCTGCTCTCGAGGAGGAGATTGTGAATGTCTGTGTACAGCCATCGCCGCATACACCAAAAAATGTAACGATAATATCATCTCTATCCCATGGAGAGCTTCTGATACCTGCGGTACGGTAATACTTGCGTCAGTTACACATGCGCCAATGCCATTGCGCCATTACATGCACTAATCAAGCACGGGCAGTTAGTGCTCCTGAATATCCAACACTGTTTCTGTTGATATTAAGTGGCACAACGTGTTGAATAAGGGGGGGGGACC
>BEXV01001390.1:99844-115078 GCA_003118195.1 Hemicentrotus pulcherrimus
AACACACGTGTACGTATAGTCCCATATACATCTTTCTTTGTAACTTTACAAATACTTGTCCAAATTTCTTATCATTTTGATGATTCCTTGCAGTACACACGAATACATATATGATAGATGATCAACCTTTTCTGATCGATTTCAAAACGTTTCTTTCACAATACAATCGCATGACCATAACTGGTCTTTAGCTTTAAAGTTAAGTAGAAGTATTGAGTATAGATGTCAAATTTTTCTCCACTTCAATGAAGATATTTGCTGCTCTGTTTAGAAATGTAAAGTGCTGTAAAAATAATATCACTGAGAAAATATAATTTTCTAGAACTTTTCAGCTCACAGTTGTTTTTTGTCTCCAAATTGTTCACGTATTAAAGATAAACAATTTCATCCTTTTTCTTTTAAATGATGTATCATTGGTATGGAGAAGAACAAAAAATCGGAATGCGCTTGAAATATTCATTAATCTTATGCCAACTCTGTATGATCTATTCATGTAACTATGTTAGGCATGTTAACGCTTGCATGAATGGTTGCAAAAGGACGAGCATGCGTGCCCTATTTTTGTGTTTAAAGTGTAAAATGTATATTTTCTTCCTCATATGAACATGATCTGCAAATGTGTCCACTTCATTTTATGTACAATGTACTACTTGAGTATTTTGTTGATGAAAAAACGCAGACATGGAAGAAAATTAATGTTGTTTTGAAAATTACTTGATTTCACCTTTCACAGGTCTCCAGTGTGAAGGAGGGCAGGTGTACACTTCGTGCGGAGAGAAGTGTCCGCCGCGCTGCTGGAACGAAACACAAATAGCGGACGATCCAACCCTGTGCAACGAAACGTGTATTGAAGGCTGTTTCTGCCCAAAGGGTACTATTCTGGATGAAGAAGCCGGACAGTGCGTTGCGCCTACAGCGTGCCCGTGTATCGTCGATGGAAAGAGGATAGAAGCTGGCAATTACTTCACAAGAGACTGTCAAACATGGTACGGCATGGTCCTTACAAAGTCGACTTTACTGAGAAAATCAAACCAAACTTTGTGTTTTGGCCAAACAACATTCGAGTCATAGACGTAGAAATATAGCAGAATGCATGAGTAGAAATAAACAACTAATTCTGCACACGCTGCATCCGTATTTTTGCTTCCCCATATTCATTAAAAGGAAATAAGCCTTTCACATGCTTATTAGTCGACAACACGTTGAGAGGGTAAAAAATGGGATTTTTTTTCAATTTTCTAGCAAGGTTTCTAGACATGTATCTTTTTTTGCACTTTATTAGAACAACGCTTGTCTCTCTCGGCACAGGTACCAGGTGGTTGGTTAAAACCAGTACTAATACAAATACGGCTTTGCTATGTAAGGGAGATCATATTATAATTATGATTCATTATCTTCCAAGTTCAATATGCCTGTAAGGCTGAAATATGTGTATTTGATTTAAATTTTTGTTTTGCCTCGATGACTTATTATCTTAATGTTCATGATGGACGAACATTTTTGAATAATGGGTATCATTGTCTGAATAATATGTTTTTTTTTTATCTTATCCGGACACCTACCCCCTGGACTACCCATAGAAAAACCAACCCTAGGACAACTACCCCCTAGGGCAACCACCCTGTAGGACAACTACCCCCTTGTACAACTACCCCCGGACAACTACACCTATCCTAGAGGATGGTTGTCGTAGGTGGTACTAGTCCGATGGGGGTAGTTGACCCAGGGGGGTAGTCGTCCTAGAGGGTGGTTGCCCTAGGGGTAGTTCAGTGTCCTAGGGGGTAGTTAACTGGGGTGGTTATCCGGGGTGGATGTCTAGGGGGTAGGTGTTGTAGGCCACTTTCAAAAAGGGTTCCTTTTACAACATTATCTAAACATGGCTGAGCCTGTTTACATGTTTGTTGTCGTTCAGTATTCACATTTTCAATGATAATTTTCCTTTCAAAGCTCGTGCGATTCTGGAGGCTATTTCACATGTACCGGCAAGAATTGCTCCGATTTCACAGACGAAGGTATCTATTCAATGTTCCTAATTTAGCTTCAAGTGCATTACTTTTTTGTCTCAAACAAATTTGATACATGAATTTGCGTTTATATACTTTCAATGTATTACACGAATATGTGTATATGTAAGTACAGATTTTAACGAATAATAACAAAGCAATTATTAAAAATACTCCAATAATTATTAAGCGCATGATCAGCCAATTCATTTGTTACTTTTTTCTTCTTCTTCTAAAAGCAAAATGTGAAACGTACTACTTATTTACAAAGTACTACATCTAACACGCTACAACTATCAATGACACATTGATTATGTCGTTTCAACTATAAAAAACAAGTTGTGTATACTTCTAATAATAATAATAATAATAATAATAATAATAACATAATAATAATAACAATAATAATAATAATAATAACAGCCTAATAGTCCACTCCAAATTTTTTTAAACCGAAACGGAAATTCTTTTTGCCCAATTGATCGTGAGCCCGGCAGCCACTGAACAGCGCCAGATCGACGTTGCTCTATCCCTTATTTGTTGAACGCCAATCAAGGTAGCAACAACTCCCATCTTTAAACGTCTTTTGGTATGACGCGGCCGGGGTTCGAACCCACGACCTCCCGGTTGTGAGGCGGACGCTCTACTGACTGAACCAACACTCCGGAACCTTTTTTTCCCTTTTGTCTTCTGGAAGTCCTGGACATGTACACTCAATCATGTACGTGTTTATATGTTTCATTATTTATGGATTCAAGAATGTATAGGACGTAGCTGCTAACACCATTGTTTATTACATCTCACATTAACATCGTTCGTTGTTTGTCACAGTACCACCGACAGATAATTGCACCTGTGTGGCAGGCTACGTTGCATGTGCAGATTGTTCACGTTGTATCCCCGAAGAACAATGGTGCGATAATGAATACAATTGTCCTAGTGGTGATGATGAACAGTCCTGCAGTTGTCAGTACGGGCCGGAGGGGAACATTTATCCAGTAAGTTTAGTTCACTTAAAATTAGTAAAGATATGACGCTGCAAAATAGCGACGGTTTTGATTTTTTTTTTTATAATTTGTACGATGGCGTAAAGTGAAATATGCTTCGTATTTCTGTATCTAATAACTCGGAGCTCTGTTATACGCGCAAGTACTATGTTGTGCAGGTTCACCGAGCTCCGTTTAAAAGATTCATCAAAGTTAATGTGAACCGTATTCAATTTTACGCCATCGTAATAAAAAATATAATATGCATTATTATTCCTACCCAAGATTTGAGAGACAAAGTATAACTACAAGTTCTTTTGTGTAGAGACACTCAAATATCAAGCATTAACCTAATATAAAAATTTGTAAAACACGACCCATATCTCTCGAGAAAGCATGATAATTATATACAAAAATGTTCGGCTTCCCAGAACTAATGTATTTACACAAATATTGAGTTTGTTTCAGACTCGTCCAATATGTTGGCATATCTCGTCCAATATTTACTACCATTAACCTCTAAGGGCTTTCAATACCCCTATCATATAACGAAAATAGGCGTCTCTAATAACTTTCTCTGTTCAAACTTCATTATATCAACTGAAAGATCCACCATTCACTCCATAACATTCTGTTACCTTTTCACAATTTTTTTAGGATGGCGCTACATGGACCGGTGGCCTATCCTGTGTGAAGTGCTATTGTGAGCGAGGGGATGTTTCTTGTGTAAAAGAATGCAATCTGGAATGCTCCGAGGTAAAAAAAAAAAAAATAAATAAAAATGAAAGAAAGAAAAATAAATAAAGAAAAAAAGAACAGTGTTACTGTCGAGCTCGAGTCAGGAGGACCCGGCATCAGCATGAGGGGAGTGTTTTGATCACGCATGTGCTTAAATTGTAAAATAAACTGACCGAAAGCAATTTGGAAAATAGGAATGGTTTAGGACATCAGAAATGATGAAAACAAAAACGTTTACTCTGAAAAACAATATTCTGTATAAATATTCTGTTTTTATTTTCACAGTTTGTCATTGAAACGAGTGCCACGGGCTAAATAAAGGACCTGGTAATAATATATCCCTATTGATTTTCTTTCATATTTTTCGCCAGTAAATATTGAGTGATAAATGCATGTTGTTAATGTTTGTACGATTTTTCCCCATTTTCCCCTTCCAGGGTATGGTAATGCTGTATAATGATATAGTAGAGTCGTGTTGCGACTGCGTTGCGGGTAAGCTCATATCGAACTTCAATTCTCCACCTTCTGGGGGTGTTTCACAAAGATCCTAAGTTAAACTTATCTCTAAGTTGGACTTAACAATTATGGAAAGTCGTTAGCATCCTTGATTTTTTTCTTTCTATAAATTGTTTTAAAAGGCATAAAATGTTGATTCGAATCATTCATATTTTCTATTATCATAGAGCTTTCATGTTCTTGATGTGGAATTTATTAAAAGTCTATATACTTGAAAATTCGCTTTTGAATATATTTCATTATAATGCTACAAATGGCTCTAGATAATATTTCAGTCCAACTTAAAGTAAAGTTCGAAATGGAATATTTGTGAAACATCCCCCTGGTACCTGATTGATATACTTTGTTTAGGGCAGATATAGTATCACGGTTATGGGAAGCAAAAGAGAGAGAAAGAGAGGAAAAATAATTGCACATAAAAAAGCAATGTCCAGATCTTATAGTAAATAATAGATAAAATAATAGATTCATAATAGATGAATCCTTTCATTACATTTACCTCCTTTGCAGTTTACTTGAATGACAATGATGTGAACTACTGTTTTTTTTTTGTTTGTGTTTTTTTCAGGTGATCCACCTGTTTTGACCTTTTTATAGTTGCTTTTACACAAACCGCTCTGATGTTTTTTTTTTTTTTNTAAAAAAATGTAAAAATAGATTAAATATAGTATGTTTGTTAAAATCTAAGTGCAAGCCCGAGTCTATCGGTACACCGTTTGGCACTATACACTTTGTAGGCAGTCCCTGATACTGTAGTTCATCGTTTTTTTTTAAATAATTGTTTATTTTTTTGACTTTGGATCTAATTAATATACGAATTAAATTTGAATGATGATGATTATTATTATTTTATTTATCATAATAATAATTATGATTAATCTTCTCATTATCAATAGTAACAGAAGTGTAAGTAAAAGTAGTAGTAATAGTAACCGTTAGAGTAGTTAGCAGTTGAAGCAGTACTGGAAGCAGACTATCAGTAGTTGTAGCGTTAGTAATAGGCCTAGTAGTATCATTATCAATTCAAGTTGGATATTAAATGTTGAATCATATCTGTATAATAAAGCTCATCCTCTTCTTGTTCGGAGTTTACAAAATGATTTTGGGGCCTTGCGTTTACTTTGGAAAGGGCCGTAGGTAGATGAACAAGCCCCTTGAACTACAATCCATCCTGTGTTTCAGAATCTTAACGTTGATTACCTATTGAATTCCACATTGTGTTTAAATTATGATTGATTGTTTCTTACTTTATGCATGGATCTGCCCTGGAGAACGATGTTCTTTTCTTGGCACCTTGTAATCTTTACTGACGCGTACGGTGATCAATGTTGATTTATAATAGCGGTCCTAAAGCTAAGAAGTGACACGGGGAGCGGTCATTTTCGCATGCTTGACCCTACTTCGGAATCAGCTTTCGTAAAACATTCAAAATATTTCAGGTGTTAATGTGTTTTTTAAAAGCCCTTCAATCTCATCTTGCTTTTAGATCTACTTGTATCAACATATCTTACTGTTGCTTATTGTTATATTCCTACTTTTCTTTGCGACTTGAGCACATTATAAAGTTGGAGTTGGCGCATTATGAATACTATATAAATATTATTATAATACGTTCAAATAATATTATTGTGATACTGGCATAATAGATGCTTAACAGTATGAGTGATTCATTTAATTCGACTATTTCCCCTTATTTACAGTTAACGCAACAGAGCCAACAGAAATGCCTTGTCAGGTGAGCTTACCATTTTTTATATATAAATTTACAGGTATCGATTGTCAATAATTGTACATATACTTATATACAGATATATATATAGATGTATATATTTACAATTAAATACATATATATATATATATACAACACGAACGCATCTCTATCCCCAAAATCAACTCAAGGCACATGGAGACTATAGACCAAAATCAATAGGGACTCATTTTGGGCTAATCGCTCTCTACGCATACACCCCGTTCTCCCCTGTATTGTTATGGTATATTTTAAAAGGAAAATAATAGTCAAGCGTAATGAATAATGAGGCATTAAAGGTAAAGACTAGTATTGGGAACGCCCCAATTTCAAAAAATGAAATGGAAGCTCTCATTACAAATCATGTGAAAGAATATGTTTTGACTAATACATGATGATATAAAAATTGCCGGGAAACCGCCAACTAATTTACATATTTTGTAAATTTGTTTCTCTCATGGTCTGTGAGAGATATAGGGTAGTCCCATATACATCTTTCTGTGTATAGTGCTTGTAACTTTACGAAGAATGGGCCAAATTTCTTATCATTTTGATGATTCCAGAACCTTGCAGATGCAAGATGCTAGATGATCAACCTTTTCTGATCAATTCCACAACGTTTCTTTCACAATGCAATCGCATGACCATAACTGGTCTTTACCTTTAAACAACAAAAAATTCTTTTCCTGATTATCAAGGAAAATGATGAATTTTGTAACATTCTAATTTATTAGAGTTCTATTAGGTCTATTTTTGTTTTACTAAACCTTTTACTTTTTTCTATTAAACTGTTTGAATACTTTGTTAGGGTTCAATTTTGTTTAACACTAAACCTTTTACTTTGTTTATCGTAAACTGTTTGAATTATGCTAGAATGTGCATTACAATCGGAGGTGCGTAAACTGTTCATATATTAACTTAATTGTTAGAAATATATTGAGTTTCCCTATTCCATAAATTTTACTCGGTATTTTTTTTTTCTTTCTTCAGATCTCTGTTAGACAATATTTGGCCTTGATTTTAAGAAATGCCACAGATCATCTAACTAGTATATATTAAACATAATCTAATCTACGATTCATTTATTTCATGGCAACCCAGTATGAACGGCTTATGGTTGAGGAAGAATGCTCCACGTGTTACGAGGAAGGTGGCTTTTTCTACAAGCGATGTTATCAAGAACCATCTCAGTGTCAAGATGTAAGAAAGGAACTAACCATTTATTCACCATCCGTGCTGATTGGCTCATTGGCTGGCGTGCCATGAGTGCCAATCGGCACAACACATATAGGACAACTGTTAGTCCCGTACATGACACTAACATTACGCACATTTTTGTCGTAAAGAGCTACATCACAAACCACTGTTATCACCAGTAGACGTGTAGATATAGGTATTGATGGTGTAGAAGCCATTGATAAAACTGTATGAAGACTGTATAGGGTGGCACCTGGACTTGTCATGAGTGATACATGAAAGGGTTTCAAAGACTAGACAGCAAATTCTCGAGTATCTTATTCATTCCATTTGATCCATTTGATTAAAGAGGCAATGAAATTACAATTAATGGCATTAGCAGCAACAAGAACAAAACTAAAATGTGTAAGTGACTCTTATCTTTAAATCTTTTTTAATGTATTTGACTTCATACATGTCTCTCCTCACATCCCATAGTTACTTGATATGTTTTATATCACCTGCTATTCAAAACGAGACATCGATGTAGATGGATTCTAATGTTTGCAGACGTTAGTTGTTGCTTTGCCAGACAAGCATCTTGCTAAAAATCTACAGTTCAAATTTAAAACTTGCGATTCACATAATTAATCTCATATTTCAAACACTTTAATTTTCTGCTTATATACGAATGAATTTAATTCACAAGTTTGATTGTCGTTTAAAATTGAGAGTCTCGTCTTCTAGATTCAAACCTAATATTACCCCCAAAATAAAATCATATCTGTCGACTTTTGTTTGCTTTTGTGGTGCCTAGTCACAAATGAATATTTCTTGTTGAATTACACAGAATGAACGATTAGTTTATCAGGAGAACCATTGCTGTGAATGCCTGCCTGCGTATGGTAAGTTGCATTATATCTTAGACCCCCCTTGTTTTTATTAATGGCAACCCATGGGCCAGTAGAGGTGTCATGGTCGAGTGGACTGTCGATCACAAGGTCCGCGGTTCGAGTCCCGCCGCGGCACTATAATGTCCTTTGGCAAAACATTGATCTAAAGTTGCCACACTCAACCCAGGCAATGTAAATGGGTACCTGGGAGTAATTGGTTCCCTGAAATGCTGGAGCGCTGTAATGGCAGCTAGGTTAAAGCCGGGGTTATACTAAATGCGCCTCGGAATAGAACTTCTTGAAGATAGACGGCGATATAAAATTGCCTATTATTATAATTATTATTATTATCAATGCGCCCCGCAAGACGCAAGATATATTGATGCGACCTACCAAAAATACATTCCTGAATATTGTATGATTAAAAGACTTGCTGTTCTGACCGCTCAGTCTCGCCTGTTCGAACAAGGTAACCACAAATATCTTTCAAGTATAATTTTAAACAAAATTCAATAATTACATTCAGGTTTAACAAATGTCATGATGATGAATTAAGTGGGAGGGAAAAAGTATCACGTTATTTAAACATACTTGTGGCTTACACCCAGTAAATAAGATCAAGAGCTTGGGTATTTGTTTCTAGTTCATCGTGACTGTGCCATGGACCCTTGATGGCCGGGTGGTAGAGTCGCTGCCCGGCAAGCAGTAGATGGCAGGTTCAAGTCCCTCTAGTTCCAAGATTTTGTCTGACTTGTCTTTTCAATACAGATCGATCAATCGATCTTATTTACTGGGTGTAAGCCACAGATATGTTTAAATAATTGAAATTATTACATTTATAAAGTATTACGTTGTCTTTAATACCATCATTATCATTTATATATGCTGTCATTGTCTATACGTTTGATCTTTGGTTCATGTAAATTGAATAAATAAATAAACGAACAAACAATTTGGTACGTATGTGTAATACTCAGTAGCACGTATCGTTATCTTAGGATTATAACGGGCCCGTCTGCCGACATAATCAATTGTCCCTGTCTTCGACACTGCCTCATATGTATTACGGTCCAACAATTCAGTAGCCTCATCCATAAATTGATCTTTAAAAAATCAATAGATAAGTAATAATTCAGTAAAAGTATGGTCTTTTCTTTACTTTTGCCAAAGTATGGCGGTATCAATCACTTGTTGTCAGTCGTCGTTTACTAGTAAATGCATGCATGGTGAAATATAATGTAATTCCTATAATCTAACTTTCTTATATTTTTTTTTATATCTTTGTCTTGTTAGAGACGACCACTCCGGTTTTGACCACAAAAGGTGATGTGTTGATATCTTATGTATATATATATATAATAAGCATTCTAAAGTTTGTCATAAATACTGTTTTAAGCGTGTTATTGGGTTCGCAATGATAACTAGTGAATGTTAAAAAAATAAACAACGAATGTGTAAACTTAGTTCGGCTACATCAAGCATTTTGTGTTGCGGATCGGAGGAGCATTGCAACCGTATCGTTTCTCAAGAATAATGGATAACATTTGGGCTAGAGTTGACGAGTACGAATTGCAATGGCAAAGTTGCCTATTGGACGTGGTATTGATTAGAATCATAATAATGGTGATAATGAATAATATACTAAATGGATTTAGTGTCTTTTTTATTATGGGAATATCTAGCGTTACCTTATCCTAAGCCCAGCTGTCAAGTACGTTCGATCAAAGGATACAATATATTTTCTCACCATCATATACCCCGAAACTACACTAAGGGTCAGAAAGACTTGAAATAAACAACTGAGCTATGAACTGGACTATAACATTTGTGATAGAATTTCCAGTTATTCATTCCGATTTCGCCTCCACATTTTTTCACTGATGATTGTTCTTATTCTCCAAGTTTCTATCTAATTACGTTGTCCTTTTAGTGTACCTATCACCTGAACAAAAAAACAAAAAAATACTTGTGTACGGCTGGAGTGTATACAAAACATGATGGGCACTGTTTTTAGGGATTGATTCTATACGTTCTAGCGGTACATTTATTCTCTCTCCAGACAATTGGTACTCTTTTAAAGTCTTAGGTTCATACCATAATTGCGAACTGATATTTTTGGTATGTTGCAGAATGTAAAGATAATTATGTCCACGGATATCCCAAGTGCTGTTCATACCTAGAAGGTGAATGTAGAATCGATCCAGCAGTCTCCGGCTCGACTTCCTGCAATGCATGTAAAGATCCTATGGTCTTTAATGGCCAGATGTGCATCTATCCAGACAATTGTCAATGCTTAGATGAAAACAACGAACTTCGGCCAGTGAGTACAACCCTTCGCCTTAAAGCCCATGTACAATTCTCTAAGTATGACCTCATGTAAATAAGCTATCCATTTCCTTGTGTTCTATATCTTTCCCCCTTGTCTTTGCACCACTCCATTTAGATTTTGCTTGTATTTAAGCTATATTCTATATAAAAATAGAATAAATCAAATTGATATCAACGATTGCAAATTATAAAGGTGTAGAGAGTATTATAAACGCCAAGTCCGGGCAAGGATACCCTACACGCGTATTTTACCAAAAACTCAACAAACATAACTTTTCCCCTGAATGTTGGCCTATTTGACACTTTGAATGCGTCACTCGCCTCAGCGAAAGTACCATTTTCGCGCGTGTGTGCATAATATTCTTAACTTCACCTCCCCCCNCCCCACCCGATACCACTTTACCGGCCTCAGCTCCATGGTCTAGTGGTTGGGGCATTCGTGTGCACGACCTAACATTTCCAAATATGTTCACGTAAGAGGAAGGTGGGAAAAGAAGAGCAGGGAATTTAAAGGTAGTTCCTGCCCATTTGCAAGATAACTTGAATGAATACAGAACGAAAAATAAGGATAAAAGTTTCATCAAAATCGGCTGAGAATTGTTTTGAAATGTTAAAGTTTCATATCGTTTCATTACTCTATGTATCACACAGGCTGTTTGCAAATAAGCAAGTTGATGTCACTTCTCGCATTTATTTATCCGTTTAGTACAACAAATTTACAAAAATATATAACTTTCTGCCCTCATGTAATATGTGCAAAATCACCTTACATGAAAGTGATGGGGTGAGATCGTGAACTCGCTCATATGCACAAGGCCTAACCTGTAAATGTAACTCTCTCATTAAATTATGCGAAACTTTAAAATTTGTTATTTTTCAACTGATTTCGATGAAACTGTCAACGTTTGTTTAAGTTTTTATTTTATTTAATCGATTCCACTTGCAAATGGGTCAGACTTGTACTAATAATACAAAGCGGAAGAAAATGAGAGAGTAATTGTTGCGTAGCTTAAACCAACGTGTCCAATTGCTGTTCTCTCTTTTGAGAAATGATAATCGTAAACATATTTATGATAAGTATACTAGCTATAACAGTAATAACGATCTACTATATATAAACATTCTGTACTCTGTGGTAGCAATCATAATGATGACGATACAACCACTACTACTACTCCGTTATCCTAATAATAATAACTAAAACGAATGAATGTATGAATAACGGTATCTAAAAGGAATTATTGATACAAAAAAATCGATTTGTTTTCTTCCTTAACAGCCGAATGATAAGTGGGTTCATCCAGATGATCCGTGCATGAATTGTTTGTGCTTTGCGGGAAACACAACATGTACAGATATAAGTTACACTTGTGATGTTCTGAGTTGTGATGAGGTGAGTCTTTCTGATACTACTCTAACTCATAGCACTTTAGTGTCACATTTTAAAGGTACTATGTCCCATTTGCAGGCCTAAAAAAATGAAAAGGTTAAATTCCCTCAGCATTTGAAAGATAATACTAATTTAGAACTTCCCTAAAAAAAGGGGGGGGGGGGTTGGAAATGTCTTAAAGTGAGAAAATAACGACTATTAGTTGTCGAATCGACTTAGGAGCTATAAAGCCAGTAAGTTATAGTCTGATGTTCATACCATTGTACCAAATGGTCGTACGTTTATGCTGCACAAAGATTCAATCATTTTAATTTTGGCCATTACTAGAAGTGGGTTATTGATGTAGACAAATACTCATGTACCCTTTACAGCTCATTTCATGGATGTCATTACCATTAAAGAGAAAAAGCCAGTCAGTCACTCAATAATGTCTGACGGTGAAGTTTAGCAAGTAAACAGGTTTCCTTGCATAATTTGAACATTAGGACACTGCTAACGTTTAAATTTTACAGATGGGACATACATGACATATTCGTAATTCCTGCAAAGTTCTACATAATTCGATGTTGGCTGCAAAAGGGACATAGTATCATTAAAAAAGTTTTTATTATTTTCTTTTTTTTAATGCAGAATGCTCTGAATTACAAATTGAATATAGGCAAAAAGTGCACAAATCCGCGGAACATTTGAGTCCACTTTGTTGCAGTGCATTATGCAATTCTTCAATGAGAGCCATTTAATTGAAATTATTCATTGAACTCTCTAAATCGGCGAAACATAGTGAAATTTATAATCACTTCTTTCATGTGTAAATGGACGATTTTTGTTTCCCATCCAAATTGTTTCATGTATTTTTTTCAACTGTGAGAGAGTAGAAAATACAAATGATGGTTGCCAAAGTTAGGAAAAACAAATTTAATTAGAAAAGTCCGAACTGCTGAAATAATACTCATGATTCAGTTAAATGGAAAACCTCAGACGAACGTTCTTTGCTCAACCTGGTTTGGAAGAAGAATCAAATTGTTTTTATCACTGGATAAATGGACTAATGTACAACTGATGTAACAGTGTTTGAGTTTGCCCGATATGTTAAAACACGTATTTCGAATTCACTTTGTTGCTTTTGTTTATGAATGGTTGACTAAAATCTTTCATTTATATCTTAATTTCTAATGACATATCCCGTAACCTTGAAATCTTTTCGTGCTGTACAACTGTAGGGCTTCATACTGCTAATTTAATGTATATCTTTCGAAAATCCATCAAAAACTTTTCTTGCAGGAACGACAAGTAACGCCGTTAGGGGAGTGTTGTGCCTATTGTTCAGGTAAATGAGATAATATTTGAAATAATGGAGAAAAAAAATAGAGCAATAAATAGAAACTGAATTTAAATGTCAAATATGCAGTGTCGCTCATATAGTTATAATATTTTTTGCCCAATTTATGGAATTATTTTGACAATGGTTTATTCCTCATTGATCTAGATAATAGTATCCATTCTCAGATTTTATCAAATTATAATTTGCCAGTGTTTGTTTTGTGTGACTGCTAAAAAAGTATGCTACTATGCTTATCAACTAGGGGACCTACGTCCTTAAGTCATAAATGACAGTAATGAAGATTAATGCCCAACAAAAGGGCACTGATATTGCACATCGCCAAGGTTTTGATCCTGGGGCCTCACAGTTACGAGGCTATTGCAATGCCACTGAACCATGATTGTACGCAACGGGGGCTAGGGTAGGGGGCAGTTCCCACAATTTTTGTTTTTTTAATGCAATAAATTTGCAATAATTCATTGAAGTTTACCCGGTCCCCAACATTTAAAAATCCTCTGTACGACTATGCATTATGGCTCAAGGCATGGGCACACAGAATACTTTGTATAGACCCCCTAAATGCCTTTGATACACGTATGANTGTTTTTTTAATGCAATAAATTTGCAATAATTCATTGAAGTTTACCCGGTCCCCAACATTTAAAAATCCTCTGTACGACTATGCATTATGGCTCAAGGCATGGGCACACAGAATACTTTGTATAGACCCCCTAAATGCCTTTGATACACGTATGATGTGTCATAGTCGACCACAACAAAAAAATGAAGTAAACAAACCTACGACAGCCCTGTGGTTTAGTATTCACAACGTACATCTATCATCATATCAATCTAAGTAGAGCTCTCAAAGATTGCTGGTGCGTGTAAACGGCAACCTCAGTCGAAAATCGAGAGCCATCAATCTGTTTGACATTTCTATTGTTTCATATTCAATTGATGGATAAAAAGTTGTCTTCTTGGACAAAATACATACACACCATTTTACTTGTTTTCTTCTTTTTTCTTCTTGGTCAGGTGGCAATCCATTAGATACATACGTCCTCACTTGAATATGAACAAATAGGGAAATTAAAAACTTTGAGCTTACAATTGCTATTGGAAAAACAGTGTAATTTCAATCATTTAATTTTCTAATCCGATAAGACTGCAAAACGCAGTCACATTTAAAAACATGAAAAGAAAACAATGATTTTGATGACAAAAAACCTCCTCAAGTTGTCTGAATTGATTTTATATGAGTTCAACGTGCCCTTAATATACACAGTTTAAACGAAAGCGCGAGTGAAAAATTGGTGCCGACTTGCATTAACATATATTACTGCGATATTCAATTTTAATATTCACATTTTTATTATTGAATGTCTATGCAGTAATATGAGTGACAAAATATAACCTACGTGAAATATAAACCCTTTGGATGATAAAATGTCAAATTAAAACCACGCTCTTTTCTTTCTCATTCACCACTAGGAGCTGACACGGGTACAATGAGCATTTCTTTAAAACTATTTGTTTCGGCTTGCTATACACTCAAAGGAGTCTTTTTAAAAAAATGAGCCAGAAAATAGTTTTAAGCTGTCTCTTTCAACATATATTGTTAGAAGTTATGTTACTATCGAATTGATACAGAACGCTCAGTATTTTTTTTTTCTTCATCAATTAAACCAAGAAAAATGATAATGATCTCGTATTGATAGTTGGTATGTACGATAACATAATTTCGCCACTTTTCTTGCTATTATACAATTGACTTAAGCGATGATGGTATATTTTGCACTCACTCCTGTCAACGTGGGGATCATATTTAGCGAATTGGAAGACTACCAGAAAAAAACATAACATTCTAGACATTTCCATGATTTATGAAAAGAATATCGTTCTTGTGTTCTTCTTTTTTCTCTCGTATCGTACCAGTCCGATGACAACCTTAAAGGATAAGGCCTCAACAATTTAGATGGACCCCTGAAATTCCTTTGAAAACATTTAACGTTACGTACAAATCTATAACAAAAGAAAACATGGTTAATCTCTCATCAATATATTTTCTTTATTTCGTGTTTACCGCTTAGGTACTGTCTCAACAACTACCACATCAGCCCCTGAGACTACCTTCGT
>BEXV01001391.1:0-14909 GCA_003118195.1 Hemicentrotus pulcherrimus
CACCCATTGTGGTACATTATGCATTCATAAAACCATCAAAATTTCATTTTTTCCGTTCTTACCTGTTCTATGCGCTGTTTCAAACGTTCTAATTCATCTCGTTGTTTCTCCCTTTTCATTAAAAGTTGACGAACTCTTCCAGCTTCGCTGGCGGCACCCTTGTATTCAGCCATTTTCTTCAGTGGAATGATTCCATTTCGTATGGAGGGGGTTAAAGATTCAATTTGTATGGAATGTTAATATTGTTAAATTATTTGATGCTACTCAATTCCCAATAAGTTCCTTTATCATTCATTTTAAATTGTATAGATTGATCATATAACCTTTTTAATTTAGATTGTATATACTTACGTTTCTAGTTCACAATATTATATATTTCTTATATAATTTCCCATGATAAGCCACATCCTCCACCGTCCCGAGACGCTACCACCCCTAGTTAACAGTCCAATGATCAACTTACATAATTCACGTTCTAAGCCAGTGAATTTCAGGGAAAGTCCCCCAAGACAAGTGGAGTAATAAAGTTGTGAATTATTGTTTAATGCAGCTATGTTTTGTCGCAATTTTCGCAATTTTCAAAATGTTCAACCATGCTTGGTATCAAGGTCTTCGAATGGAGCCAAACCTAAAGCAGTCAACTGCTTTCATAACCGGTCAAATCCTTCGACATCTCTCCCTGTGAGACTGACCACTTTACATCGAAACACTCCGCCAGCAGTACGGGGGATTGCCAATTCAGCTTTCCGTTACCAGGAGTCAGAATCATCTGTGAGTCCGAGTTCAGCGGCGTCAGGCGTCTCTCGAGTTACAGCCTCTCCAGTTGGCTTTGCCAAGAATCTTTGTCTCGGCAAATTGAACAAGGTAGACGTATACATATGTCTAAACATTTTAATGGAAGTAAAACGAAATTTCACCTTGCCTCAACAAGTCCAGTGCAGTGCACACTCATCATGCTCATACTCAGTGATAGTCTAATTCATATTTCATAATCATAGACCCTATTCATAATAAAAAAATTGTGTTATTTGTTGATGTCTGAATGATGAATCTCATGTTTTGTTGAGCTAGATGATCTGATGATCAACAACCCACCTTTTTGTTAATTCATTTCACATTAAAAAAGCCTTCCTGAACCACCTTTTGAACCTACCTTTGGAGCCCCAGCACGGTACCACTGTTCACTGGTTATAAATGGCATGAAATGATGTTTCACTAGGACTTTAAACATCTTGATAGTCTATTATTTATCGATACTTTTATAGTTTTCCCTTGAACCTTTTTAGGCTTTACAAATTAGAGAATGCAGCATACTTTTCAGAATTGTATCTACCGGTACTTTAAAAAAAATCAGTACCGGTATATTATATTTGGGGTCTATATGGTCCGCTGAGACTCCTTCTGGCTCCACTGAAATGAGTAGGAGAAAGAGTCTCAGAATCAAAAAATGTTATAAAACTCCTCCAAATTAGGATATTTCTGTCTGGTCTATAGAATATAGACTATATTTCATCAAAGCATTTACATTTTTTTCTTCATTAAACCAAAATTCATGATTAAGGATTATTTCCTCAAATAAGCTATACAATTACCGGTAATATGTCACTAACCCTGCAATACAATTACCCTGTGTTTTATATCTCTTTACAGGAAGATGCATTCCCTTTCCCTGAAATCACAATGGAGCAGTTTGATCATCTCAACCAAATGTGTGATCCCATTCAAAAATATTTCAATGAAGAAGGTAGAATTCTCATTCAAAGCCAGATTTACTTCATAGATCTCTCCCTTAGGGATGAACTGTATAATGGTTGAAAAGTCAAATATCTTTTATAAGAAATCCTAAAATTAAATCGTTGCCAGCCATTGCAAGTGTAAAAAGTAACCATGTGAGATATGAATTTTCAATAAAAAGAACAACCCTTAGTAGTTTAGTACACTACAGACAGCCATATTATTTGTTTAGTCCATTCAATTTGATATACATGTATACACAAAAAACAATGCTTTGTCAATGAAGGTATCAACCTCTCAGTCTCAGCTAAGGGGGGAGGGGGGATGAAGAAATAAAATATAAAAAGAAATAGAATAAATGTAACTTATGGTACATTATGTCATTTTCACTTTTGTTTTTATGGTATTTTAAAAAAACTTTCAAGTGCGAATAGAATTCGGACTGTGAAGGTCCCCTTGAAGTTGGTACATACAGCAAAATGAATAATAATGAAATGTAGGTACCGGTAATGCACACAAGAAATATTACTGAGCCTGAGACAGGTGCAAATATTACTTGTAAACACACTTTTTAGTCTCGTGCTGTTGTAGGTTATAATGATATTTTTGTTATGCTTTTAAAGGTGCTATGTCCTATTTGCAGGCCAAAAAGATAAAAAGGTTAAATTCCACCAGCATTTGAAAGATAAAACGAATTTAGAACTTCACTCAAAACGAAAGGGCATAAACATGTCTTTCTGTAAGAAAATAACGACTTCTAATTATGGAATCGACTTAAAAGTGATTATAATTACCTAAGTAATAGTCTGATTTTCAGACCCTTGTACCGAATGGTGTACGTTTTGTGCTGCGCAAAGATTCAATCAGTTTAATTTTGGCCATTACAAGAAGTGGATTATTGATGTAGAAAATGCTCATGTACCCTTTACAGGTCATATTATGATGTAACCAAAAGTCGGTCAGTCCCCCAATAGTGTCTGACAGTGATGTCTAGAAAGTAAACTGGAGTTAACTGGGGGGTGTTTCATAAAACTCTTCGTAAAGTTACGCATGACTTTATGAACAACTTGTGAATGAAAAGCCAAATGGGATGTTCAATCACTCTCGATTATTATTTATTAAGTTGAACTGTGCAGATGTAGATTAACATTCTTATTATAACAAACATTTTTAATGCAAAGTATTTTTTTTTTTGCCATAATTTAATTGAGGTTATTGGAAATACATGTATCAGAAAAAACTTTGGGCATCCTATCTGGCACTTCATATACGAGTCGTTCGTAAAGTCATGCATAACTTTACAAACTCTTTATGAAACACCCCCAGGTTTCCTTGCATAATTTGAATACTAGGACACTACTAACATTTACATTTCACAGATAGGACATACTTGACATATATATATTCATGATTCTACAGAATTTGATGTTGGCTGCAAATGGGACATAGTACTTCTAAATGTGCATTGTGTTGGGACTTTGAAGGTCACCTTGAAGTTGGTACAAACAGCAAACTAAATAATATTGATATGTACACTGTAGGTGCATACTAGAAATATTACTGAGTCTGATACTTGTGCAAATATTACTTGTAAATACACTTTTTAGTCTTACTATCTTGTAGGTTATGAGAGTGATATGAACATAATGAAAAAGTATAAAGTTCACTCATGTATTTCTTTCATGTTTCACCCTTAGTGGACTCCACAGCAATTGATGTAAATGCCAAAATTGATGAGAAGACGTTGCAAGGATTAAAAGATCTTGGTCTTTTTGGCCAACAAGTTCCCGAAGATTATGGTAATCATCTTGCTTTCTTTATCTTCTTTCTTTCGTCAGTTTGTAAATAAGTTTGGAGTGAAATGTACTACAATTTGTGTTATATAATTTGTTTAATTTAATTATGTACCTTGATTTTTGTGGTACAAAACTTATTTTTTGGAGAAAAAAAATTTGGGGTTGTAGATGAGCAATAGTTTGTGAACATATTATATATCCCAACTTTTATATCATCTTAATGGACCCCAAATGGCATCAAGTCTATGTAAATGATATTCTTTTGTGCCCTTCTGACTCGAGCAAACAATGTATCTTTCTATGCAGGTTGTATCCACTTTTTTATTTATCATATATTTGTGATTTTGATTCTTTACTAATATTTATACAGGTGGACTTGGACTGTCAAACACAGAATTTGCTCGCCTAGCTGAAATCACTGCTCAAGATGGTGCTATTGCTGTCACATTAGCCGCACATCAGTCCATTGGTTTCAAGGTTCGTATTAGAAGTCAGAAATTCTTAAGCTAAACTTCCTAATTACTCATTAATACTAGCAACGTCATACCCATTATTCAAATGCACTCTTTAGATTTACAACTCTGTATCCTGATATCTTTGTTAGTTTGCTGAATGATATCAAACATTTGAATTTTTCTTTCAGATTCGATAAGCAAGTTTCATATGAAGCAAAATAGAGAGAATACCCATTCATTTTAACCATTTACATCTTTTCAGGGTCTTCTGATTGCTGGAACTGAAGAACAGAAGGCCAAGTATCTTCCCAAGCTAGCTACAGGTGAACTGGTAGCAGCTTTCTGCCTTACAGAGCCTTCAAGGTAGAAATAGCATGGATTATTTTACAAACATCACCATTGATTTTGCACTTAGTTGTAGGCATTATCCTGGGGATTCATTTTAGAGTATATTTACCAGTTATGTAACCACTCAGTGGTGACCAACATAAAGCATAATACGACATGTATGTCGTGTCATAGAGTTTTAATCGTTGGATGTTGCAATTATTGTGATGCTCAACAATGACACAAAACTTTTTTCGGTGTCATTTACGATTGTCATATGGTTGTTCTGTCCTGTCTTTTCTGGAATACCTATTTATTTATTAGTCATGTTGGAGGTCAATGTCCATGGTCTTTTCTTACATTATGCCACCAAAGCCTAGTATATTTATTCATTTGAAGATATTTGATAGCACTTAGTTTTTGCAAGGCAGACCTTACAGCTTTGTGTCATCAAAATATATTGTGTACATATACTCTCATACTGATTTAATATTTGAGGGTTTATGTCTTATCAGATTGGGTATCATATAGGCCAATTTCTACTCTCACCCCTTTGGTATTTGGAGCACACCCTCTGATCTCGTAAGAATCAATACCGGTAGTCAGTTAAGTATAATTTGTGATCATGATTATCTTTGATTTTTTTACTTGATACAAAATTAGTTTAATGATACACTACATACTTTGTATTTCAGTGGCAGTGATGCAGCCTCAATTCGAACAAAGGCAACTCTAAGTCCAGATGGTAAACATTATCTACTTAATGGAGGAAAGGTATGTCAAGTGCTCACTGGGTGTAATACACCTGAATATGTAACATTGCAATTCTTCCAGAAGATTGAAATTGTGTGTATAATAAACTGCAGATTGTATTCTTTTGTATGAGCTGTACATACCGGTAAATGGAAATTAAAAGTGAACTGCGTGAAGCTTTTCCTCTTGCTGTAATCTATAGAAGGATTTTGTCTTTGCAATTGCTGGTTTTGATGAAGGATAGTGATGGTTATTATTGTTTTTATACTTTCTTTTTATTTCCATACCTATTCCTCATCAGAGTTATTACTCTTTACCTTGGACTATATTTAAGATATTAAAACAATCCTTATTTGGCAAGAGATTTGAAATATCATATAACTTTCATTGAAGAATATTCAATCTCTTTTTTTTTTCTTCTTCAGATTTGGATCTCTAATGGAGGGATTGCCGATGTGTTTACAGTCTTTGCCAGAACAGAAGTAGTGAACGAACAGGTACGAGCTGACTTGCCTCATTGGTGCAGATACTAGCAGGACGTACTCTAATAGTTTATCTTGCATATCTTCCACCATTTAGATTATAAATGGACTTTACACATGGACCTAGATTGCAGATATTTTTTTACAAAGGTCATAATAATTTTTGTAAAGATTATTTTTTGACAAGTTAATCATTCTGCATATCACCACTTAACTCTTGCTTTTAAAAAACCAATACATATTTAATCAGATTTCAAGACTTGTCAAGTATTGCTATCAACTGATAGCAAAACAGTATTGAATTACAAACAAACAAAAATGAAAAAAGGCGTCCATTAAAGAAGACATAAAAATAACCTGTGTGGCATGCAAAGCTTTTGTTAACTCTTGTACAATCATGCTTTTTCATTTATGAATATCACCACTGTTCTGTTTTCTGTTTGATTTTCTGTGCAATACTGTTGGTCTTTAATAAGCAAATGTATTGTCAAACATGAGGGAGCTTACAACATGTTTGATACAAATCATTACACTTTAGAGGGGATAATACATAATAAGCCTGCGACGTGTACACGCTTATGCACAGGCTTAAAACATAAATACCGGTATACAATTTCCAAAAGAATTGTGATTTCCTTTTTTTGTAAATTATCATTGCACAAATGATAAGTTGTCTGAACATAAATACTTTCAGGGTAAAACCCAGGATAAGATTACAGCTTTCTTTGTGGAGAGAAACTTTGGAGGGATCACCAATGGCAAGCCAGAAGATAAACTAGGAATCAGAGGATCAAACAGTATGTATTCCA
Source organism: Hemicentrotus pulcherrimus (assembly GCA_003118195.1). Taxonomy (NCBI): domain Eukaryota; kingdom Metazoa; phylum Echinodermata; class Echinoidea; order Camarodonta; family Strongylocentrotidae; genus Hemicentrotus; species Hemicentrotus pulcherrimus. The sequence goes on from BEXV01001391.1 coordinate 6,357, forward strand.
TTTCCGTTGACTATTTCTCTCTGATGTTCATTTTTATGTATTCAAATGAGACTAAGATACCATTAAAGGGATCGTTTAACAATGTTAAATCTGAGATGCACGACCCTACGTGTTATCAGCGTCTGTGATATGGTGAAATATTGAAGCCCTTAAAAAAAATTGCACTTCAAAATGAACGAGAAGTGCCTAAAAGAAGTGAAAATCTTTGAGTGACCGGTTTTACCATACTCGTTTTCCCCGATAGACTGTAGTGTTATGAAAACCGTCAGGCGAATAGTTTTCAAAATTTGTAAATCCAATCATAAATATCTTGATAATCAGACAGGCGATCGGCTTGTAAAAGTCATGGGGTTCCTGACTAACCTAAAGGTTTGTAATTATCATTGTATCATGAGCTAAATCCAGAATTTTGTTTCAGAATCTGAGACAAAGTTACCGGATCCCTTTAAAGCAATAATGTGACATGTTTGTTTTGTACAATAATCATAGATATTGGGTTAGATTCAGTAGATTCAATGCAAACATATACAAGAACTTGTATTTCATCTTCTAACTATTATACAATCTCTTACAAGTTTTAAATATTCATGTCATTTTTTTTCTTCAAACAGGTAAGTGCTAAAATTTTGCCTGTCAAAGGTCCACTTTATTTACATTCGTTAACTTTTGTAAATACTACAAATGTGTCAAAAGCTTTCACCATAAAATATTGTAGCTTGACTCTACTCTATTTTTGTTTTCTGTACAGTTCTTATTAATTTATGGAATGTGTATGTAAGGGGACCCTGTTTAAATTTACCATTTGGGGGCTAAAATCTGGGAGTAAAAATTGGATGCTAATGTGCACCAGGCCTCTGTCAGTGTCCAGCCCTTTGTATAGTACATGTGTATTCCACACACCAACACATTTCATGATAATTTTGAAGCCTCCAAATCATAAATCGTTTGAATTTCAGCTTGTGAGGTGTACTTCGACAATACCCCTGTGCCTCTAGAAAACATCATAGGAGAAGTAGGCGGTGGTTTCAAGATGGCTATGAACATCCTCAACAGTGGTCGTTTTAGTATGGGCAGCTCTGGAGCAGGCATGCTGAAAAAACTCATAGGTAAGTCACATTACTTTTATAGAATTAGTATTTAAGACAGGTATTTTTCAAACCGACAGTATTTAATACATAAGGAACAAGTGTTTATAAATAGAAAATTTGTATGGATGGGGTGTAATTTAGCTCCAGTACATACTTTATATAGAATATAGAAGAATAGAATATATCATATAAACAAGCTGTTTCACAAATACAGTCAACAACTAAATTATTTGTACCCCTTTAAATTTGATGTTTTTGTTGTTTTTATAATGAAAGAATGAATGGTGGACTGATTGAATTCGGACCTTTGTTGAATACTTTTAGATGTAAGCTTTAAATCATCACATTCTCAAGAAATATTAAAAGAAAAAAAAAAAATTCTCACATACTTAAAAAATAACAAAACTTTGTAAGTTATGAATAATTTAGTTGTTAACTGTATCTGCTGCAACACTAGATAAGAAAAATGTCAAGGAGTCAAATGATTACTAAGGCCTGATGGGTTATTCATTTGATTATAAGAAATGGTAACATTCACATGTAACTCTCAAGCTAAGAATTCATTGTCTGTGGTGTAATATTCTTTGAGTACCAAGCATGAAAACAGGGCCCTGTTGCACAAAAGTTACCATTGATAGTAACTTTGCCATCGATGGTATCAACCATGAAAACCATGATCTTGATTGGCTGTTGATCCCTGTTACCATGGTAATTGCCATTGATGGCAAAGTTACCATCAATGGTAAGTTTTATGCAACAGGGCCCTAATGGGACTCTTATTTGTGTTAAGATTATTCTCATGGCCTTACCATGAATTGGGGAGGGGGGCATAGGCAATGTACCCTCCTTCTATTGTTAGACCCATAATGTCCCTGGAAAAATGATAAGAAAGACCTACTCTTTCCCCCTTTTTGTTGTTGTTGCTTCATTGCTCGAGGTTTTTCAGAATTGTTCCTAGCTCCTTCCCTCCCTTTTACAAGAGCCAGGAACTGTCCTTGAACATGGTGTCTCTTATGGCTTGCTTCCTCATTCCTTTCAGGTATGACCACCGAACATGCCTCACAGCGCAAGCAGTTTGACACGAAGCTGAAGGAGTTTGGTATGATCCAGGAGAAGGTAGGAAGGATGACTATGTCAGCCTATGCGATGGAGAGCATGGCCTATCTCACTGCTGGTCTACTGGACAGACCAGGCACACCGGACTGCTCTGTAGAAGCTGCAATGGTCAAGGTTGGTTCAAATCTTCATCATGTGCTTTAGTAGCAAAGAGGATAAAACACTTAGTTGACAAAAAATTATTCCCCCCCAAAATACTTACGTATTACGGAACAAAGAAATCATCAGCTATCTATCATGTCAAAGTTGGATAAGGTGTGGACTGATATTCATTATGTAGATGTAGATGTAGTTGAGGGAAGGTTATAACTTTTCTGGAATTGTCCATCTACTTGCTGCACATTTTTTTAAACCCTCTGCCAGGCACAGTGACATCCTGTTTCTTTATACATGCTGTATATTCTACCGGTATCCAGAGTGTATGGTTCAAAAATCAATTTGAATTGTGTTTCCTTATAAATATGAGCTTCAAAAAGTAATTATTTTATATTCTTTTTTTTGTTTGATACACCCTTTTATTTGGTCTAGAGTTTTACGAGATTAACACAAGTATAAGTTCATAAGGAATATGTATTGTAGAGCTTAAGACGCTTTACATTCTTAATTCCATATGTGAAACTGTTTATTTTACCTGAATTTAATGTTAAAGTGTATATATAATACACATCCGGGGGGGGGGGGGGGGGNCCGCTCTGATGGGTCATTTTTTCACAAAAATATCCCTAAACATGGATCTGTTTTATTTAAAATTACCAGAAGATTGTGAAAAATGGGCTTTACTTGAGAAAATCCCCCGAAACGACCCTTAAAAATGGGTAGGGGTCTCGAGGCTTGAGCAGCACACCCCTGTCCAAACCAAATCTGAGTACCCCCCTCCCCCCGCCCCTCCTGGAATTTACATCTAGAAATGATCCTTACTGGTGATAAACAGTCCCACTGCTTCATTTTCATGTATAGATCTTCAGTTCAGAAGGAGGATGGGTATGTGTGAGCGAAGCTCTGCAGATTCTTGGTGGTTTGGGTTACATGAAGGACTATCCATACGAGCGCTACCTCCGTGATAGTCGTATCCTTCTCATCTTTGAGGGAACCAATGAGATCCTACGGTTGTATGTGGCTCTCACCTGCCTGCAGCATGCTGGGAAGGAACTTGGCGCTATGGTCAAGTGAGTATAAGTTTACAACTAATCCTGACTTCTAAGCACATGAAAGTAAATATTTCATTTCATGAGGCAAAACACCATCCTGAAAATAAGCAGAGTTTGTTACCTGCCTGGGTATATAGTCGTTGGTGAAGTAGGCAACTTGGCGATTGTTACATAACACTGAGCCAACAGGTAATTATGCTCCTGTGCAAACGTCCGTGTGCTGCCCTCTATATACCCATGCATGAGCAACTTTAATCTTACAATTCATAGAGTTAAGGAAATATACTCTGATATTACCCGTTGACATACAGGAACCACCCAGTTCTTGTAGGGCTTGCATTAATATTTACTTGAATAATTGTTTTGAAGGCGTATTTTTACATATTTTTTTTTTATAACAGTTGATATAAAGTTTGTGATTTGGTGTATTTGTTACTTTTAACAAGTGTTTGAAATGAATGAAAGACAGCATAATTTCAACGTGTTTGTTTTGGGGTTATTCTTTAATTGTGCAGGAAACTTCAGAATCCAGTAGCAAACCCTGGTTTTGCATTCAAGATGTTGACAGGTCGATTCCTAGGTCGTCTTGGACTCAAGTCATCAGGCAATGTCAAAATCCAGCATGATGATGGAGGCGTTCATCCTTCTCTTGAGGTACCAAAAAACCTTCAATCTTCAGCAGAATCTTTAGCAATAATCTTCTTCCCTCTTTACTGAAAGTCCATGATCCTTTTCTTTCCCTCTCTTCATCTATTTTTCTCTTCACTTTTCATCTTTTTCTTGTGTTTGGACTCTCTTGTATCCAACACAAGCTAATGCTGAAACAGATTCATGCCTTCTTCCCTCCATATTACCATGCTCTTGAATTGTGTTTATGTTACTCTGTAAACAATTTATTATTTTAATGTCTTGTCAAATATGAAAAATTACTGGAAAAGATAAATGTTACCTTGAATTTAAAATATATGAGAATAAATCGGATGTGTTACGGCATTGAAAGTACAGTCACTATGAATTGGTTATCTCTTGGCTATATCCTCTGTTTGGGAGCAAGAGGGGCGTTAACTCTGAGTAAAATGATACTCGCTACCATCCTTATAGCTCCAAATAGACAATACGCTAATTGCCAAATCTGTACATGCTGAAGAAACAGTCATCGCTACCATCCTTCTAGCTCCAAATAGACAATACGCTAATTGCCAAATCTGTACATGCTGAAGAAACAGTCAGTTTTTGTACTGTATGTCTTGAGAGTTCCCCATATCAATTTGCCATATACACCTATTGTAACTGTATTTTTCAGTGATATAATAGTCAATGAACAAGCAAGAGAAGACAACATTCAGGCATACTCAAAAGAATTATTGACTAGAACCAACACGACTCACTTATGGGATAGGTAACCTTTTCCATCGTTTGGCAGCTAAGTATAAAGTAATTGACAGTGCATCAGTTTTGTCTTAACGTTTTGTTTTGTCAAATTGTTTACAGGGGAGTGGGAAGCAGCTAGCTCAGTGTGTCGCATCATTCCAGCAGGTAGTAGAAGGAATTCTCAGCAAGTACAAGAAGGTAAAGTTAAATTAATCTACATCATCACCATTACCACCATTGTCATCACTATCATAATCATAACCAATTTAAAGATAAGCATCTTTTTTATATCATTACATGAATATGTTTTATTTGTTTTGATGTAAACATTTATTGTCAAGTGACGGTAGTGAGGAAAATCTGCACGCAAATTATATGCGATTTTCATTCACTACCGTCACTTCGTGAAAATAGGGACGATTTTTGCTAGCAATATTTTATATCTTGTAGTTTTTTTTTTGTATCTTTTGTATTTGTTTTTTGTTTGTTACTGCTTTGATGTTCTGATGTAAATATTTATTCTTTTTTATATATTTTTTTCCCATCTGGTTTGTTGTCTTTATATATATAAATATATGTTTTTGAATACTTTTTTATACGATTGTTTGTTTGATGTTAACTTGCATTTTTGGTCTTTGGACTTTTTGACAAGTCTTGAATAAAACCTCATTTGATTTGAATTGAATTGAATTGAACATGATGCATATAAGAAGATCTTCATCACAGGCCCCTTAAGTGACTTTCTTTCATTTACTTGATATAAATATTTGTTTTTCCCCCTGTACCTTCCAATCTTTAGGATGTTGTGAAGGAACAGCTGATCTTGAAGAGAGTGGCTGACATCCTGATTGATCTCTATGGAATGACTGCCGTCCTGTCCAGGGCTTCAAGAGCCAAGACCGTTGGACTCAGGAACTGTGACCACGACGTTCTCATCGCAACCACCTTTGTCAATGAGGCTGAAAAGCGCGTCGCTCAAAACATCTATGATATTGGTCTAGGTATGAAATCTTACTCATCATCATTCAGTGTGGTTAGGTGTAACCGCTGTTGTATGTATATCTTGTTTCACTAGGCATTAATCTGGACTATCCGATTATCAGATGACTTGTACCGGCACCTCGGTCACATTGATGAGATACTAATAATATACCTTGAATTGCTAAGTTATCAGTCAGTTTTAAGTCAGTTTCGTATGACTGGGTATGAAATGGGTTGTTGGCTTTGATGTTACAAACAGAAGTTGAACCTGTGGCTGTGATGTATTGGTTTCCATTACAATGTTTATACATTCATGTACAATGTAGGGCAACAAGAACACGATGGTCCTATGAATGTTGAAGAGCTCTAGCTTTTTGTAATATTACTGTATATGGCTGTACATTGGCAATATGGATAACTCTGTAAAGCCTATCCGCACTGGTTTGGCCAGGAGGGATTAGACCTCCCTGCACGGTCACTGACAGGTAGTTATCTCATCTAATAAGCTCTCAATTAACATAAGAAAAAGGGGACAATGGGGGACCAATGGGTACCGATTAGGCATTGTTTGCTATAAATATGGTGCAAGTAGCTGCAAGTAGTGTGCAATGGGGCTTTATATTTTCGTTATTACAATCTTGAACCATAATTCTCTACCAGAAATTTTGCAGTGGTAAAAGACAACTTTTTAAAACATTGAGCAAAGAGAACCTTGACATTTTGCTCCTATTATATTACTGAACATGTACAGAATCTTTCAATCATGAATATGATTGGTGTTTTCATTTTCTTTCCCCGTCTATACAGCTCCAAGTTTCAACAACGATGCTTCCATCATGAGGATCGCAGAGGAAGTGTTTGATAACCATGGTTACAAGGCATCTCATCCCCTCACCAGGGAGTTCTAAACTATTCTAATCTAAAAATTAAAACTTTCTCGATCATGAAATGGTCGCCAGTTTAGCCATTGGTTCCAAGCAGCAAACAAAATTTAATCACCATCAAAGCACTAGATGTTGCTAGTGGTTCAGATTTGCAAAGTTCATGCTGTGAAGTGATATAATTTCTATGGATTACACTAAATTTCACAATTTGCAAAGTTGCTTGCCCACATAATGGCTGTTCCTTTATTTGCAACAGTTTAGTGTCGTGAAAGTTTCTTGTTTGACAGTATGTGAAAGATTATATATTCCATCTTTTGTTGATATATCTTTCTCTGTTAAAAAAAAGGCTAAAGATTATTTATTTTGTAACAGAATTTTATGTCTGTATGGTGGTTAAAAAAGATAACAAGAAGCGGGTACCAAGGAAGTAGTTTACCCATGTAAAAGTGAAAACTTAAATGCTTTTGGGAGAGTGCCAACTTGCAATTCTTTGTGGTGTGCACAATTCTAGACACATTTCCATACAAGCAGGTACATGTAAAGCCATGAGTGCAGTGACAGATCTATATGGACGATTAATGATTAATGATTTGTAATAAATGTGTTTGTTTGCTTGACATCTCTCATTTTTGGAATATGTTACATGCACGGTTTAACAGGGTTCTCGTACAAAAATCTCTTTAACTAGCATGTTTTCTGTGGACCACTGTGATAGGTGACAATATGTCGTAGATAAGGAATGAGCCGTAGTTATTTATTTTAAAGGTTGTAATCTTTTCAAATTTTGCAGTCTCCAGTTCTGATAATAAGCATTTTAAAAGAAAATTTGAACAGCTTTTTTTTAAATTTACCGAGAGAAATAGATTGGTTGCTTGCACGTTTCAATTGGCATTATGTTGGTCTTTTTAACAGTATTCATTTGTCTGTAAACTTACAGCAATTTTGTCTCAATTACCTGGCCGTTAACAACCAATGATACACATTTTTTCAGATGATCAACCCAAACTTTTTACAGAACCTTGATAGCATGTAGCAGAATATTGGACGAGGAGGTTTCTAATTCTACTTTTAATTCATTTACAATGTTAAAGATGTGATATGTTTATTTAAAAGATCATGTATATGAACATTGATGGCTAAATTGTCACTTTTGTTCATCGCGAAAGAACATATTCATCAAAGCTAGTCTGTTTCGGTGCAAACTCATTTCTTAACCCTTTAATCTGTTTTCAACACACTGTACTTTCCCTCTATGGGGTCAACCGTGATAATGTTATACGTGTGTAATCCTTACAAAGTCTACAGTAGGATTCTGCATAGAAAAATAGTGCACGTTTCACATCGTTCAGAACAATGTAAAAATGAGAGCAATATTGCAACATCTTCCGGTGAGTAAAAGGCCATCTTTACAAAATCTCTAGTTGCTAATGGGTTTAAAGAGAAGGTAGAGTTCTGGGAAGAGGTGAAAAATAATTCGTGAACTTTATCATTTGTTATTATGCAAGTGTGGAAGAACATCAGATAAGACATGTTCCGTGAAAAGCATGGCTCTTCAAATGCCTGCATATTCTAAATATCTCATGTTTATCGTAAAACTCCGGGGGGAGGTTTTTTTCGCCACGTGTTCGTGTAGTCCCATATACATCTTTCTGTGTTCAGTGTGTGTAACTTTACCAGATTTCTCCTCATATTGATGATTCCAGAACCTTGCAATACACACAAATTCTTATATGCTTGATTGCAACCTTTTCTGGTCGATTCCACACTGTTTCTTTCACAATGCAATCGCATGACCAGAACTAAACTTCATCTTTAAAGGAGCTACACAAAGAAAATTTACTAAAAACTGATAATTAGAACAAATTACATATGGATGGAAATATTTTCTCTTGAAAAACACGAATAATTTGCTGAGAAATCATATAGATATCGTGGAGAGGCGCAAAATGCAATTTTTCAAGACCC
>BEXV01001391.1:24355-36559 GCA_003118195.1 Hemicentrotus pulcherrimus
AGAGCAGTGAGTTACTCCAGCCATCAAGCTAGGGCATATATTTTGTCCAAACGGACGGGGAGCGCCTGGCCAGACACCGGCATCCTGACAAATACCGTGTCAGCCAAGGTGGCGAACCGGGTCCGCCACAGTACATATAACAAAGGGCACTTCGAGGTACCTGAAAAAAGAGAGAAAAAAATTGTGCCTCCTAATTGCTCCACTAGATCGTCTCTGGTTGATATTCAGATACGAGCACCGATCTGTATATTTTTTTCTGTACGGTAATAATGGATCAGTGGGCATATGAGGCGAGCGCGGGTTTAGGGGCGCCTGTGTGGGCTACGTACTTGCTGCCCCAAAACAAGCTACCAAAAACAAATCGAAAAAGTGCAAAAAAAGAAAGAGAGTCTCATAATAGTTGAGCCTATATGATGGGGACCTTTTAGTAAATTGGTGAAACTGAATACAAAAATAAAAAAAATAAAAAATAGACTGGTGTTTATTGTCTACCATAATATCAGGAGTATTAGCCAGGCAACAATTTTCTGGATTTTTAGTCTTCTACTTTCCAATCATTCCCCTTATCGAGCATATGGAATTGCTTGGAAGCGCACACAACACGCACACAATCCATTCATTTGCGACGTTTCGACGCACATGGATATTGCGTGTGTGTAATTCATGTTTTGGGTTGTTGAGTACACGTTGCATCAGCCTGTGTGTAGACCTTTATAATGTTTATGTTGTCCTGTTTTTAGCTGTGTAAAGAAAGCAATTGATTTTGATTAAAGGCAGTTAAGGTTCAGACAGTTGTAGTCTATAATAGCATCGGTCGGAATTCAGCAAATTAATTGTAAGTTGCTCTCAAAATTGTAGACCTAGATCTAGTGGCATTATCGTGAAATAGGTCACCCCTCCATTGACTTGCGTTCATTTAGTCCGAGGCGGTGGACTCATTGAATTTCCATAGACTTTGTACACATAAGAGACGCGCGCGGGACTAGAGAGGTGGCTTATTTCACGAGATGGCCGATCTAGTTAGTTACCGTTTAGTTCTAGCATGTTTTTGAATGATGAATTGAATTGAATGATGATCAGGATGTTTTTTATTTTAACAATAACATGCATGTTGAACATGATGTTGAACTTTAACTTGAAGGTTGAACTATTCTAGTCCGTCAGTGGTGTAATAATACTAATATGAGTTACGACTAGTCCTCCTATGATAGTATGATATTGATATCATATTTCATGTTATCAATTCAGGTTGAGTTTGTCAGTTATTAGACCGAATTTTTCCGTCTCTTTCGTTCGTTAGCCTAAGGTCGGCTCTCTCCAGTTAGCCTCTTATTGGGGTAGGGTCGGCTCTCTCCAGCAACTGGAGAGAGCCGACCCTACCCCAATAAGAGAGCCGACCCTACCCCAATAAGAGGCTAACGAACGAAAGAGACGGACAAATTCGGTCTAGTCAGTTATCAGTTCAAATTTAACTAGGTCTAGATCTAGGCCTAGATAGGCCTACTTTTTTCTGATTTCAGCTTGCAAGCACTTTCACTTCAGCTCAGTTCAGTATGAATGATTTCATCAAATTTATTGTAGACTTTACAAATTGTAAATGTAAGTAGTTGTAGATCTACCCAAGTTGTAGCGTGCGTGTATTTCTGTCTAATTTTAATTTTCAATTATTTTGATGTTTGATTTTTGATTGACAAAAAAAAAAACAACTGAATAATCAAGGTGAATGACCCTAAATCTAGTAGACTACTAGTGGTATACTGGTAGGTCTATGCACTTGATATTATGATTATGAACAAGATATGTGGTGACTGATGAGTGATGGATCCTCTGGTAATACTAGTCTTGACTCTTATTTTCAGTAGGGGCGCTTGTCCGAGAATAAGTATCTACAGGCATAAACAAGGATATTTTAGTAAACGTGGAAGCATTTAGCATTGCGTCCTAAAGAAGAAGGATGTCTTTTTTTCTTTGGCGCTCTGCGGGTGTAGGGTTGCTGACCTGCGGCTGCTGGCTAGCAATTTATGCGAAAAATGATTCTGTTTAATAATATACCCCCAGTTCACTGTCTTCTTTTTAGTTTTACGAGTTCATAACCTGAAAGTCTCTGTGCTGCATAAGTGACAAGTTCATTATGGAGCATTATCGCAGAATCTGTTTTTTCGCAACGCCAATGCATGGATCAGAAATAAGGATTGGATGATCCTTATTTTTCAAGATGAGATTTATCCGCGTTTACAAAGATATCATTTATGGCTATGTGGATGATCCTTATTGTCAGACCAGCGCCCCTGCTGCCTGGTTTTGTGCATTGGACCTAGTTTGCATTTCCACTGCCACTGTGTGTGCTTCATTCCGTCGCACATGTTGGTTTCCTCATTGCCTCTCTATGTAACATGAGTGTGACAGAATGAACTACAGGCGCGTCGGATGCAAAAGTTTGCTGTTATTACCATAGTTCGAACGTGTCCTGAAATAGCTGATAGTTCCATATATCTCGAAATAGCAGCAAGATTTTGGAAAGAGGGATATCAAATTAGTTCATTACTGATGAAAATTTATGAAATTTCAAATAAAATATGATATTTCTTTAGAATTTCTGATGTGAAATTATGAAAATATTTACAAAAGATCAGATAATTTTACAGCAATTTTTTGTCCGTTCCGGAAAACTATTAATCATTAACAAGGGTCTGAAAATCTTCATTTTGAGTGAGGACTTCATCACAATCAGAGTACTTTGACTGCACCAATGTAACTTCCACACATTACACCATACAATGCCCTTCAGTCTCTGTGTAGAGGCAGTCAGTGGAGTCATAAATAGTCCTTGGCTATCGATCATCTGTCTACTCGTATACAAGAGACTGAAGTTTGAAGTCTAGATTTTAAAGTTCTTGCAATACCACCATCTATATGTATGTGGATGGATGAACATATTAGCACAATAGATTTATGTGTCCCACCCTGAAAATGTATATGTTCTATAAGTATAAGTTATAAATGAGAAAATTATTTAGTGGGCTATTAGTAAGTAATTATGTAAGCATTCTGAAAATCCTGTTCAGTGATTAGAACAAGTGCAAACATGAAAATATGAAGCATGTACAAGTTCTTGATAGTGTGATATTTCTATCGATTCCTGTAGAGTAGACTTCTTTTGGCTTTTGCAGTTTTGCCCTACACTACACCAGACATGATTATTCTAGATGATCTGAAGTGATATAGCCCCATCATTTGATGACAACTGGCCATGTCCTGACAGAACAGCCAATACCTGCACAACATTATCCAGAGGCCTCTGTGCATTTTCCATGATTTCATACCAGCCAAACTACTGCTGCCAAAACAAAGAAATTGAAAGCTACTTGAGCCCTTGTACTATTTATTTTGGCTCAGGACTTCTCACTGGCCAGGATTTCTGGACCTTATTGAGAGGTGTAGACTCTGTAGAGGTTTTGTATAGGGCATAAGTCACTAGAATGTGAACCGCAAGGTACAGGGTTCAAACCCATGCCACGCCACAAACTTTCTTTGGCAAAACTTTTATCTACATTTGCCACACTCCACCCTGACAACTCTCCCATTTGAAGTGTACAAACTACAAAAATATAATTAATATCTGTTTTACTCCTTAGTACCTGCTCCCTTAGAGTACTACTGGAAATAAATTATGGGTAGCAATAATATCATATTGAGTCATACATGTACATTCTTGAAATATTGAATTTGAGTCATTTGCTGTGTTGAAATAAATAGGAAAGCCATCCGCCACTACATCACAGAGTCAATACCGAAATGGCCAATTTGAAGAGCCCATACCTACATGTAATTGAATACCGTAATAAACGTTGTATTAATCGCACTTTTTTGCCGCCGATTTTTTAAATATTTTTGTTAAAGTTTTGATTTATGCCCCTCCACCTGGCGCTGTGCCTGGCAATGTCTCCCAGCTCAGTAATCGGTGTGTTGACTCACCACTCAGAAACTAGAACAACACTCAAATTTGTCTGTCATCTTGGTTTGATAGTAATCTTTCTGATAGATCTTAATATGTACACTGTAGTTTATAATAATAATAATTCCTCCAATTTTTCTTCTATTACACGGTGTACCACAAGGTTCTATTCTAGGTTCTCTACCGTTTTTTGATTTACATTAATGATCTTGCCCATTCAGCTGCACTTTGCAGTAAAATGTAAGGCCTTCCCGCATGGGTTTTTTAACACGGAAGTGGTCGGCAACCATTTTAGGGCAAAAAGTGGGATGTGGTTTATACACCGTTAATTATGGTAGTGATTGCAACTTTTAAAAATTGTAACTCTCTCTTATTTTTCTGATTGCATTAAAAATGTCAACAGTCTGCTTCTCTGGTATTGTGGCTTTCTTCTAAAGTAGTTTGCTATCAAATTAGGATTTCCCTTTATTAACAGGTCAATGGATCACTGGGTCCTCAGAAAAGAAACATCTACATGTATACATTAGAATATGTTTGTAAACAAATCTATTGACACCTGACTCTTTAATTGGTGTCAGATAATAGTATCCTACATGTAAGTAACCTCTAGTAAAAAAAAAAATAGCCTTCTGTGAAGTGGTGTAACATTTAATAAAATACCTTGTCCTTTAATTGTTAGGGCATTGGCCCTTTCTACTTTAGTTAGGAATTTATATTTATCCTGACTTACAGTCTCAACTATGTTTTCTATGTTATAGTTTCAATTATTGGGTAGATGTTTGAGAGTTAATGTATTTTATATTCACATTTTCTGGGTTAATTAATTGTATTTCTTTCAGAAGTCAATCAGATTTACTACCACATGACAGGGAATCAGAGATAGATTTAATGACTTACTAATATCTTTTTCATTCATTTTTAAAAATCTTGTTTGAAATATCAGTACTATTTTCCTTCATACTTTCTCCTCCCTTTCTGTAGTCATAGCATGAGTGGGGATTACGGTGGCCACACACAGCTAGTCATCGTTCCTTTGAATATATCGTCTTTCTTTGAAAGTACTTTTTGGTACAACACCTGTCCGAGTTTAAGCAACCCTTTATGATGCCATTATCAGTGATTATGTGTCAGCTAGGTTTTAATTAAAATCATCCTTAATCTTTTCATCTTCAGAGGATGCTTTTATTTGACAGAATGATTACATTAATTACAGGACAACAAAATATCTTGCATGGCTGCTTATTACTTTTATTTGAAACTTCTGAAAATTGTTCTTGACTGCTTGCAATATTATTTGATAACAATTTGTTTTTCTCGGTGCATGAACTTTCACTTTTCTTCAAATAGCCATGAAAGCTACACAAGAGTTTCTGGTACCTTGATGTAAGTTAGGGTTGTTTGTCCAGCTAAATTTGTTACATCTACATATGCATTTTCCCCGATACATGTATATTCACTACATGTATTGTTAAAATGATATATTTAATTTCTATGGGAATGTTCAATTATCTCTATTCTAGGGTTGAACGACCCTTCTCCTTACCCAGTTCCTTGGACAAAGTAAAGCCTGGATCAATTGGATCCACATCAAATATCCAATCACAGATGTAAGAGTTAACACAGAGTCACAGACCTGATTTTCAAAATGGTACATTGGCTTTATAGTAGTAGTTTATGAGCAAATGCCCTGACTTGTTAAGTTCAAGCCAAGTGAAAGAGGAGCGTCAAGTCTGCTCATAAACCTTGATGTACATGTAACCTATTTCCCTTGATGAGAATGAGAAATGATCAGTGGTCATTGAAAGTAACCATACTTCAGCCAAGTTAAGTGTTCACCTGTTTCTCCTTGTTCCTATTACTGACATACTGGGGGGCAAAAGTTGATACTTCGTAAGTGGTCAGGCACCTCTTGAATTGCCTGGTCATTGACCACTAGCCATGGTGTACATGGATGGTCAACCAGTCTTGAGATGCTGTAAACATTGTCGGAGAGGAGGTTGAGTTATGGTTATACAGTTGTAGGTGGAAACTTCATTGTATGCTTTCTCATTCTCTTTAACTCAGTTTGGAAAAATAAAAGCAATGTCATATTAAAATGGAGTTTTTTAAGTTTCTGCATAGTGAGTGTGAACATAGCCAAGAAGAGATGATACGTGTACTGGCCTATACTCTGTCTGATAGTTTACCTAAATAGAATGTGCTGCAAAAGTGTAAAGTGGATGTGAACATAACAAAGGGGAGACAATATATACCACCCATGTTCTTGTCATAAGAACACATTAGTATATATATGTACGGCATAGTAAGTGTGAACATGGGCAAGGTGAGATGATACCTGCCCAAACTCTGTAAGATAACCATCACATTTATATGAACTGCACAGTAAGTGTGAACATGGGCTAAGGTGAGATGATGTCAGACTCTGTCTGAAGCCGAGTACTAATCGCTTACTTCCTGTGTCCTCCAGCAAGGGGGCAGGCAGGCTTCTCCCTCACTCAAAGCTTGTCATCCAGCATGCTCGTCATCCCACGAGCAACGAGAACACTTGGCTCGCGGCGGAGCTACGATTCAAACAAACCCTCTAGTCACATTCTTGGCATGTGCTAATTGTTGTTTCTCGTGATGAAACAACTTCATGTGTTGACAAATTGAAGAGGGACCTGTAAAGGCTAATATTAGAAAGCTCCTACCGATTCAAAGTTATGATTGGTCCTCATCTTGTCACATTGCGATTGTAATTAGCATATCCCAGTCATTTTTTGATATAATATGGCCCACCTGGTCAAATGAGTTTATTTTCGCCTCATACTATATCCAAGCTACCCTGCGTGCATTGGCACGTACCTCTTGTTTGCATTGTCTTAGCTGCACGCATTTGACTTGGAACACTCCTACCCCATGTTATCATAACTGAGGGGAAAATACCTCCCTTTGGTGGTCCAATTTTTTTTTAATTACACCCTACCAGTCAATATCTGTATAATAAGCTTCTATTTTGCATACTCTACAAGTACAACCCCATGTTAGGGTCCATGGCCCTCCTCTCTGAAATACATGTACTGTACCGTACCGGTAGATACAAAGAGGATTGGGAGAGCGAGAGAAATGGAAACTAAATCATGGTGCAATATCTTCATCACGTAGAGTTGTATGTCATTGACAGGTATGTCAGTCATCAGCTCTGTGACAGTTGTGTAATGACAAATACATGTATGTTCTCTACCGCATAGGCGTCATGATTTGTAACATGTCTACCATTTTCGTGTACCATCATGCTTAAAATGTTTGATCATATACAACACAGACACATAGAGAGCAAGAGAGAGAGATTTGGCCATGTGATCTAGGTATCCTTTGCGGCGGTGAGTTGGCTCAGTCGGTAAAGCGTCAGTCTGTCGAACCAAAGATCCCAGATTCGAATCCCACCCAGGCGGATGACTGAAGCCTGCGTTGTGTTTTCACGTGCCCCTCCCCTTGTTCATAGACGCAGGCTATGTTAAGTGGAAAACACTCTGTCCCTCGGATATGACGTTAAATGGAGGCCCTGTGTAGAGAAGAGTCCCTACCTTTGCACGTTAAGAACTGCACTATTCATATAAGAGTAGGGGGAACCCTGGTGTAGTGGTCCACCTGCAAACCCCAGTATAGTACGATAATACTCTGTAAAGTGTATGTACTCAAAATGGAAGAAGAAGAAGTTTGAAACACTTCTGTAGCACTTGAACTCAGACCGGCCTGTGTTGTTTTTATACTTTTACCCAAAGCTTTCTGGAGTGCTGCTGTCGAAGCACCTGTGAAGCATTATTGAAACACTCCTGAAAACACCCTGGCTTCAGTGCACCATGACTTTCTGGGCCTTTCATGCTGGGGGTTAGGCTTGCTCTAAAGCGCCCCTAAAGTACGGTATCCTAGACCCTAACTCACATTATAAAAGTGGTACTGTTAGTCACATGCATTCACAAGATGTGTCTTGAAAAAAGAAACATGATATTAACAAAGAAAGAAGGAGCTAGATAGAGTAACATCAAGAATGAAAACAAAAAAAGGTAGAAAGAGAGAGGAGAGAGCATAAAAATGAGAAAAGGGGGGGGGGGGGAAGATTTTTTTTTTTTTGATACACAGTATATTGTTTGGTACAATTAATTACAGTTGTGGCCTTGTGAAACACTATGAAAGAAATTCTGGAATAGTTGGTGGCTGTTATGAGGGATTAAGTATGATTATGATTTCAATCAAACATTTCCGGTCTGCCAACTTGTTTAGTGCTGGTACTGTATATGGAAAATTTACTGGTTCAATATGATTTTTAAAAAGATTTTAAAGAAGGAATATGTTTTTTAATGAGTACTTTTTCTTTATCGTTACATCCTAATTCACTACTCTTGATATTTTTAATTGTGTCATAAAAATGTGATGCAGCACAAACTGTACCTGACAAAGGATTTTTTTGTGTCAGGGAAAATGTACCAAGTGGCCATTTTGAGCGGCTATTTTGAAGAAAAAAGGGCCTCTTCCTTTCTTTTTTTCAATCAAAAAAGCAGGACGCTATAAATGTTTTTTTATTTAAATTTGGCCTAAGATTGTATGTATATTTCACTGTGGTGTGTTACATGTACATGTAGTTGCAAGTTTTTGCCTACATAGTTTAAAGATACCAAAATCTGCAATAGGATTTTGAAATATTTCTCAGAAACAAACCAAGTGATGGGCAATGGTCAAAATTGAGCAAAGAATTTGCAAATTTAGTTTGCAGTCATTTACATAATACATACCGGTACATCATTGTGCCTACCATTTACAAAATAGAATAGGCGAGATCTGTATTTACATGTACACTGCACATTGCTTACCATAATGTGGCATGGACCCCCATCCAGTCCCCACTTACAATGTCTTGTTCTTGTCAATCAATGAAGTTGTCAATGGTCTTTGGGATTCTTTTCCCCTCCCACTTACAAGTTACATTGTGATGTTTAAGGTAGCATTTAATCCTTTTTCCCATGAATGCATCAAAATTCATTACATTTATTTTCCGAATTCCCGGAATCTTGGTGAAGCAGCTGCCAAGAAACACTGATGGAGTACATGCTGATGAAAACTGTGCTTTTGTGTTAGTAACATATTCAAGGGTGAACACAGTCATTAATAACTTTCTCTATTGTTACCTAATCCAAATGAAATTTATTCCTGGGATAGAGTGTACATAGTTCTTTTTCAAGTTTTCAAGCAATATGATAGACAAGTTTCAGCAAATATTTGAAATCCAAAGCTCTACACATGTATGTACAGTATGTCTGTTTTAGAATGCATACATGTAGCTCTGAATATTTTCAATTAATTCACCCATTACCTGCGTATCTTCTCTCTTCCTGTACAGATAGTCGTTAATTGTAATGAGTTGATTGAGCAGAAGCCATACTGCTAGCTGCATCGATATGAATGAGCAAGCACTCGAGGGACTTGGATCTTTCGCAACTGCTGAAGATCGCAACAGGGTAAATCCAAAGAATTAACTATATAGGGAGAGATCTAAGATTTATTTAAACACAATTCAACATTTTTTAAATCTTGAAATTAAATCAATAATGTTTATTATATTCAATATGATATTATTAAATGCTTTCAAGAGCTGATCGTTCGCCATGGCAACCATTTTATATCTTCAAGAAGTAATAGGAGTTGGCTGCATGGTATATTTAAAGCATTGTAATAAGAAATTTACAAAGCTAGTTTTTTTTGCTAGAAGTTTTTAAATGAATGATAGGAAAATTAGTGGGTGTTTAATGTTTCTTTTCTGTATCATTCTCATCAGAAATGTAATCAGAAGTTGAAGAAAATTTAATGAAATTTATCTTTTGTGAATTATTGCATTGTAACTAGCATTTACCTTCCCTTGAATTTGAATTGGATATTTCTGTTTTCAGAGAATCAGGTTATGTGTCACTCTCAACTTTATGTCACAATTGTTTTCTCCTGTCTGTTAAAAAAGAAGTTTGTAATAGCCTTGACATTTATCACTTTAACACTAAAAGTTAATTTGGTAAAGAGACAGTGGATTGAGGTTACCGAGAGACAGTAAGAGAGAAAAAAGAGAGGGGGCAGTATTTAACCAAAAAAATGAGGATGGG
Organism: Hemicentrotus pulcherrimus; assembly: GCA_003118195.1. Taxonomy (NCBI): domain Eukaryota; kingdom Metazoa; phylum Echinodermata; class Echinoidea; order Camarodonta; family Strongylocentrotidae; genus Hemicentrotus; species Hemicentrotus pulcherrimus. The sequence continues at coordinate 34,439 of BEXV01001391.1, forward strand.
GTAAGGTTTTCCAACTGTTAAGCCAGGTATTAAAGGGGCGTGGGAAAGCGAGAGGCTTGGAGAAGGGTATTGTTTTTACAAAAGTGTATTGTTTTGGAGAGAGACGCAGACAGAGACCGAAATACGGAGGAAAAAGAAGGGGGAAGAGAAAGACAATGGAGGGTCTATCCTTGAGTGATTGTGAGTGAGCAAAGCTGAGTCACCACAGCTCATCCAGGCTGCCATCTCATCAGTAGTAGTAGAATGGGCATCCAACCTAGCTAGCAAGCAAGTTGATCAAGCCAGGCCAGGGAGGCCCCCTCTGTCTCAGTCACAGTTCCATGGGTAGATGTGCTTCAACACCTGTTGATGTACAGACAACACACCCCTCACATAGCATCTCTCGGCCAGTAGTTGTCTTTCAGACCCTTCCTCACAGAACAAAGATTTCCATCCTAAAGATAACACTGTCATTTCCAATATACATTTAGGTTCAATTTTAACATGAAAATTTATTTTGTTGAAAAATGTTGGTGTGCTGGTCAATGACTTCCATTCTAAAAAAAAATATATATATATAAATATAAATTATATCTTGTTTTAAACAGGAACAGTATACACCTGTACATTGTATGTGGTGGTTAACTATCAAAGAAGTTGAGTAAGAAATGCACATTTTGACAAGTGCAAAGCATTTTCTTGAAATTTGTCCCACATGACAGAGGGCTTTTATCCATTTATTTCATACAAAATTGAAAAAATATCTTGATAACATTGACCAATTTTCGCTCTGGTAATATCAATTTTTTTCTTTTACCTATGCAATATATTAATAAAATACTCACAGGACACATTTCTCAGAATTAGGGGTTAACAAAATTAATGTTACACTGAAGCATACATGTATATCATATGATTCATATATCGTGTGAATATGCTTCTCAAAAATAATACATTTCAATCCATGATTTCCTGTAACAAGATTAGTTACAGACAAATGAACAAAAACATTTCCACAACAAAATCAAAATACTGCATATGATTACAAACTACTAAACAGGAGGGAGAAAAAGACTGAAAAAGAACAAGGTCTGCAGATGTGATCTAACCCCAAGCAGTGGCTCTCTCACAGGATTGGTTGGCTGGACAGTCGACTCATCCTTTCCACAGAACCTCGGCCGCTTTACCGTTCATGCACCTCACATCATGATCAGTCCTCAACAGCCAAACTCTCTTGCTCTCATCCAACACTGATTATACTTTGATATGACTGGGCCTCCTCTCCTCTGAAGTTCATTGGAATCTAAATCTGGACTCTACTCCAAACCGTGACCTTTTTTGCTCAGATGTTCAAGGATTCAACCAGTACACATATTTTATTTGATTGTTGTCTTTTGTTTGACCACTCATGTTTCCTGTGCAGGCCTTGGCGTACTTTGAGCAGCTGAAGCAGTCTGACAATGGATGGAAGCTGTGCGCAGAAGCTATCACTCAAGGGGTCTATGAGAATGATCACATCAAGTTCTTCTGTTTCCAAGTTCTGGAACATTTTGTCAACGAGAGGTAAGACATTTGCTAATTTCTTTCTTCAATTTCAGATGCTCTTGTGTAAATCATCCATATCAATTTTCTGTGGTCAGAATGCCAAAGTGTTAAGCCAAATAGAATGTTCAATACATTCCTTTTTGTTTAAAAAAAAGAACTACTGGTACTGATTTTGGTAACTGCTTCATCTCATCTATTTCTTTTATGGTCAAATAGATCAGCCTTACACCTCGGAGGAGGGGAGGGAGTCTAGTGGGAAGTGAAATCTAACAGAAGATATCTGCAGAATAATGAAATGGTACCTAGCCCTTGGAAGAATGATTGACATGGCATGGAGTCCCATCCAAGTCTTACTGTTCACATAAATACCTGATGCATTTGTTTTTGAGTACATGTCATTCATAAGGCATATTTTGGTTCAATCCACGACTGGTCATATTTGTTCTAGGCATGATGATCTTTTATTTCCATTCAAATTAACTAGTCATTCTAGGCACTAGATTTTTCAAAATAGCACTCCTTAGGATAAAAAGATTTGTTTTTATGATTTTAAAGGAACCACAGTGTCTTTTCTTTCTTTCTTTTTTTCTTTTTCTT
>BEXV01001391.1:40673-62926 GCA_003118195.1 Hemicentrotus pulcherrimus
CCCCCCCCCCCCCCCAACACTTCTTGGAACAAAGTCCCCTCATTACCCCCAAAAGAAACCACAGAGAGGTACATCAAACCAGTTCTTGATACCAGAATCGTTCACCAAGTGCGCAGGAAACTAAATTAGGAAACTATCCATTAGATAGTAATCTTTAATTTGTTTCCAGTATATTCACAAAATTCAACTGCAAACTGAGACGACAGTTGACATCTACTTCCCCCATCACGTTTAGTTGGGATGTTTGAACAGAAGGGGCGATCAGCAAACCTTCCCCTGCCAAAGCAGATCAGATAGACACTTTTATGGTGTTCGTATTGCCAGGATTTTTTTGTGAGGCTTAATTCAATTTCCTCCTTTTCTCAACAACTTCCTCCCTGTCTGAAAGGTGTTTCTAATGCTGTAGCCGTTAGAGTAGCTGCTGAAGTCAAATCAGTGGTGCAAATCAGGAAGAAACAAGGGGTGATTTTGATGGGGGTTATGCAGGGTTCATTCCCTCTGTGTGTGGAATGATTTCATCACACCCGTATTGAGTTACAGCAGCAAAATCTCAAGAGGTTTAAACAGAATTCGGGTAGAAATACAAATCTCACCCTTTACCCCATTTTTCCAGGTGTAAACTTGAGGCAATTCAGAATTCCTCCTGGCATTTTATCACTCTATATTCCTTTTCCAGTTTCAAGACTCAATCTTAATTTGTCTTTTTTCTGATGATAACGGGTATGAGAAATAGAATGGTAACGATGATTATGTCGATGTGTCATGTAGGACTGTCATGCGTGATGACACATTAGTACATATGGAAGTTGGTTTAGTCACGGTCAGCAATAGTGCCATGCCCTTAGGAAGGGGAGACTAGATAGAGCTTCAAACTTTTGGGGGTCTAGACTTAGATTTTGTGTGCCCATGTGTCTGCCTTAGGAGTATTTCACCAGGTAGATGTATGAAGTTTATTGTCCATATGAAACTAACCTCTTTTTTTAATGCAAAAAGGAGGGGGTATTGCTAGAACTACATACCACAGCAGTTCTTTGCCATCTCAGTGGCAAGAGATGTGCTTGATGTTGGATATAAATCAGTGTATTTCTTTTATCCTGTCTTCGGAAGTGCAGTATTCAGGCTTATTTTACAATTTCTTGTGACCCCTTGATATCATTTGGTGACTATACTTCCCAAAACCTGTAGTGAATAAGATCAGAGGTGTTTTATTTATTTGATTTGATTATTAAATGATGAGATCTCCTGCTTCAGAAAAAAAATCAATCTCTTAAAAAACAAATTTAACTATATCCTTGCATTGCATATGTTTTGATTATAAAACACATGCTCCATCAACAATTACTCTGTGACCAGTTTATAACACCAACCAAATTTAACTTTAATCCTGAACCCAATACTATACTTAACCCTTACATTCAAATCTACTATGAAACCTAATAGCTATCCAAGGCCTTACTCTATATGTTGATGAAGTACAGTCGAGAGCAATTGTTGTTGTAGCAAATGTTGCATCGCAACTGTTGAACCTTTATCCATTCAGTAGAAATGTGGTTCCTACAATAACCACAGGAGTACTTAGGAGTCTATTGTAAGAAATAACAAAAAAAATCAACCAAAAAAGGATATGGTTTAGGAGAACATGTCACTCCTTGAAGGGTACAGAGTTCAAGGTGAACTCATATTGAGAGGTATCCAGAGGATTTGTGAGGATGTCTAGGGGCATATTCCGTATTTCCTGTCCATGATCCTCCTTGAGAATGGGAGGGCTTACACAATCAATTCTGTGTTTTGTGTCCAGGAAATAGTAGTACAATTGTCATGGTCTATTCTTAATATATGGCTCTGTGTGTTGATCTATATGTGTGGGTTGCTGGCTAATGAAAGACCATGTGAATGTTTGTGGGCAAGTCATCAAATAAGAGTAGAAATTAATAATTTTTTTGGTGGTATTTTTAGCTGTAATAAATTTTTCTTCTTCAAAGTTATTACAATCGCTACATCACTGGAAAAAGAAAAATCATTCATCTTATCTAGGAGCATATGACATGAAATAGTTATAGGATCAGTAGATCATGAATGGCAATCAAGCTCATAACATGTCACATTGCTATTTTAAGTATAGGTGACTCCTCATTTTCAGTATTACAAGCCTACTATTGCTGTTAATACAAATGGATCACTTCTTTCAATGTGATCATTACATAGAGATACAAGAAAGAAATATTAATAAATGGTCATCTCTTGTATTAAATAAATGGAAAACAAACAAGTGTAATGCAGGACAAAGGAATTTTCCTTGACACAACTAATTTTCATGTACCCGGTATATCACCTCAAAATGATTTCATAGTTGATCACCATGTCACTCAGGGAGAACTATATGAAATACCAAAAACATTTGTATGATTTGTAGATTTAAGATTGTTATCAAAATACCTCTTTGTTCAATCTTTGAATTTTCATCTATTTACCTCAAACATATTCATCCCTTTCTCTTTTGCAACAGAAAAACTATGAATCTTCCAACCCCGAGCTAGCATGTCTGTGCCTGGAGGTCGTCGGGGTCTACGTATCGTGGATCGACATCAGCCTGATCGCCAACGAGCGCTTCGTAGGCCTCCTCCTCCACCACCTGTCCATCGATGTCCTGAGGGAGAGTGCTTGTGATTGCTTCCATGAGATCATTGAGAAGGGCATGGACCCTGTGGCCAAGACTGAACTGGTGGAATCTGTGACCAAAGTCCTGCAGGACTCTGGAGTCATACCACCATCAGGGGTAGGTTCCATGAGAATATTTAGTAACATAAATGTTTAACAAATTGGAGTGATAAGTGTTATATTGGTGAACATGAATCTACAGTATACGGCCCAGTTATTCTGATGATCCATCCATGATTTTCATAGAATTTTTTAGTGTAAATATTAGAAAGGAATGCCAAAACAGAAGTGATCTCTCACATCTGTCCTCGCCAGAAGATCCTCATGTGATAGTACAGAGGTTCATACAAAATTGCACACACACAACTGTTTGCAGGGATTTCAATTTTTATTTTGCATCTTATTTGTTTAGTATTCTACTTGAGAAGTAATTGACGTGAAAGTGGAAAGAGGGTTCACAAGTTTTCTGTATTTTTTTGATTATTTTGTTGATCCATCCCATCATTTTGTTTTCATCCCGTTGACTAGCCAACGAACAATATGTTGATTGCCCATAATAAGATACAATAATATAATGTTCTTGGTTGAGATTCATTCTGTTTTATTGTGTTGATTCATCCCATCATTTTGTCTTCATCCAGTTGAATAGCATACCAACAACATGTTAATTGCCCATAGTAAGATACAATCATTGTATGTGCTTGGTTGAGATTTTCACCAGAAAATGCATGTTATTGTTATAAATTTCTGTTTTTTTCCTCCCATTTTCCCAGGAAGAAGACATAGACTTTGTAGCAAAGCTATCCAAACTCACCAACGGCATTGGATGCAACCTCATAGCATCGTGGCAAAAGTGAGTGTCACCCTCTCTAGGTGATATAAATTTTACCCTTGGGACAGTTACTCTTGGCATTATTTCATCAAAGATATGGTTAGGGTCATTGTTGCAGTTCGGTTAAGGTTAAGTTTAGGTTGAGTTTAGGGTTAAGGTTGCTTGGTCTGGTGTTCAAATTAGGAATTTGGTTATGTAGGAAATTGATCATGGAGCAATTGTCACAGTAGCATATATCGTACATGGTGTCTAGTTCAGATAGCTTACCCAAATGCAGTGGCACAAAAAACTTGAAAAGATGTGTCCCGGACTTAAAAGGTGTGATACTTTATGATGTTGGTGATGTCTGAATCCAAATGAAAATGTAGGTAATATTGAGCCTTATCATGGTGTATATACCAGCTCCATATCCTAATTATGTGGTTCCACCTCACATGATAAAATCATGATTTTCATAAATTATCCATTTTGCGCTCTAGTCAAGTCTTTTTGTGTTATCACAATTCTACTAACTATCTTATCCTGACTATCCTGTCCAGTCTCTGCCAAGAACTGCTTACTGTTCACACAGTCTGTATCAACATCTGTTACCCTGCGTCCAAGGTTGATTAATTCTAGATTGGTGTTTTAGGTCATTGTGGTATTGAACATGTTCCAAATGGAAAGTAAGCTTCAAGGTAGCACTATTGATTTAATACCTATCACTCAATTAGCATGTACCTTACAGTAGTAAACACATGACTTGCAGGATGGTGCTTTGTTAGATGTTTTATGAAGATCAGGGGGGGGGGGCATTTCACAAAACTTGTCATCAGTGAAAAATGCCAATTTGTGTCATAAGCTACTGAAATCCTTGCTTCTGATCGGTTATCAGCAGATTTGTCAGTACTTATGTTATTTGTCATTGAAAAAAGGCTTTGTGAAATGCCCCCCAGGACATTGTAAGATATTGACCCTTTCTTATCTTTTACAGGCTGGTAAAGAGTAAGAACTCAGTCGGAGCCCTGAATACATTACAAGCCATAGATAGTAAACTACCCCTGCTCTTTATGTTCCTTGGTCATGAAGACGATGACATCTCATTAGCTGTATCAGAGTTTGCCAGGGACTATATAGGTATTCTCAAACAGGTCAGTACAAGAGATACATCTATCACATTACTTTGAAAATAATCTTGATATGTGTCCATCATTTCTTTTTCTTGCCTTGGCCACTCATTTAATGATTTTAATAGAAATATCTCTTCGTGGAACAGTTTTCTTTTGTGTTGCATCATTAAACACTAGAACTATAAATAGCAAGGTATCAAAATTTACTTTTACGATATTTGCATCTTCTTATATGTATGCGTGTATGCAGTTATTTCTTTCTTTTTTTCTTCTTCATTATTTTATCAAATAACTTTTGTTCTCTTATCATGAAGAGGTGCTGAAAATGATGTACCTTTTTAGTGAACCTGTTACTAGGAAACCATTTATCCAGTATTAAGTGGATTGTGTATCCTAAATAAAAGTAGAAAGTATTTTGTCCCACTTTTAATCAAAACTAGATTGTAACCTGTCTATCTAGGGCAGCCATTATATAGATTGAATGGTGCATTTTGGGTAATGAAGTGAAATATAGCTTACAGTTGCATGTAGAGTGTGAGTATGTGCATTACAGACATCTTGGAACAGTTTTAATATCATCAGGGTTTTTCCAATTACAATAAAGTTCAAGTAAATGACTTTCAAGAGTGATAGGATGTGGTTAGCTAATCAGTACAAACAATCTAAATGTATGTCAAGTTTTTAGTTTACAGTGTGCCAAGTTTGTTAACATCACTTAATTTATGCATGTACAGCATGACAAGACATAATAAGATTTAATAGGGTATTACAAAACAGTTTCATCTTAAATTTTGAGTCTCCTTGGTGACCGTATGAGAGGTTGAAATTATTTCAGAAATATATTGTATGATTTGTTGTAGTCTGAACAAACAAAAATCTTTTTACTGTGAAATATATTAATCATGTTCATTTCATTTAATTATTCTATTACAGAATGAAAGAAATTTGAAAGGAAATCAAGAGATTGACATAATGTTTTAGCGTTGAGTGCTTAACTAGGTTTAAGTTAAATGAGGTTATAGTCTGCCATTATCATGCGTTATTAAATCTTGATAAATTCTTTTTTCCATCTTATGAATTGATAACAGATTGGTACACTGAATAAGAACCAGATTGCCAATGCACATAAACTGAATGCACATAGACTCTTTCTCATCCTCCTTGACAACTACTGTTAGAATGAGGCATATATTTTTACCGTCATTATCCCTGTCATCTCCACTACAACCTTAATCAGAATCATTATAAACATCATAACTATTGTTATTATTGGTATTCTGTTTCAGATTGGTACCCTGAATGAGAGACAGATAGCCAATGCACAGAGACTCCTCCACATTCTCCTCGATAAGTTCCGTTACGATGAGACCTACAACTTTGACGCCCAGGGAGAAGATGAGATCATGTTCATCGACTACCGGCGTCAGCTCAAAGTCCTCTTCGACAACCTTGCACAGCTCAACCAGGACATGGTGCTTTCTAGTGTCCATTCTGTCGTCATGGAGACATTAGGGTATGTTGAGATGTTTTTGTTGTTGAAAATATGTTTATGGCCTCCTGAATATATCTTGAGAACTTTGATGAGTAGCTTATCACATCTGCCCTTTGTTTTGCTGATCAACTCATAGCCATACAAGAAGCCATTGCATTGATCACTTACCCAAGTACTCTCGACATTTTGATTTGATCTTAGGCATTGGAGGAGTAAGAAGTTCACCGATGTGGAGCTGGCTGTGAGGTTACTGTACCTGTTAGGTGAGGCCATTCCTGCCAAAGAGGGAAACCATTTTGTAGGAGACTCTGCAAGGACAGAACCTATCAAGGAAATGATGAGAATGGTAGGTCCTTGTCTTACTTGTAATCAAGCATCTCATAACAAGCCTGTGTAAAATACTCATTACTGTACAGAGTACCCAACAATACATTAACAGACAACAATCCTTTGGTTGTCACACTTAATTTTTTGAAATCAGATGACTGTTCATAGTGAAATCAGGAACTGCCTGTATATACGGTCAACTGTCTATAAAAAAATTGCATGTTATGCTTCCTGAGGACAATGTTAGCCACAGGAATGGATTTAGAGGAACCTGTATAGAAAGACCCCCCATCTTTAAAGAATGTTTTTCTTGTCTCATGTGAGCAGTCATTATTTACAGGTTTCCATGCACTGTTGAATATGGTAGAGATAGTGAAAGGAGTAAGTCATTCTGTAACATCATCATTCTCTCATGTTATTGAACACTATTATGAAAAAATACCACTGAAGCAGAGATTATTCATCCTCAAAGCTAGGTCTACAATTTAACATGGCACAGTTGTTTCTACAGATGTTTTTAGTATTTAGAAATTAGATTTAAAAAGATATGTTGATGGAAATAATGTATCCTGTGATTTATTTCATGTAAACCTTATTTTGTTTCTATCTTTCAGTTGGTATCTTCAGGAGTAGTTGGGCATTCCCATTGGGCTGTCACATTACAAGTAAGTGCTGTAGTAAGTGAATAAGCTGGATCTGACAGACATACTGTGCTGTGTTGATTATATGTATCCACTAATTAGTATAAAAAAAGCAATAAACTTTCCCAAGTCAACTCCTTTATACAGTACAGGAGACAAAAAAAAAGTTATTTTTTTGTATGCCTGGACCTTGTCTTACAAAGAGTTGATATCAATCACAATTGTGTACATAAGAGATAGGAGACTGCAAACCTGCGATTGATTAGAGGACTTATGATTGATTTGGATCAATCGCAACTCTTTGTAAGACAGGGCCCAGGTGTAAAATACTGAAGCCCAAATTATGTAGGACAAAGTGCTTCATGTTTGTTAGTTGTGTTCATAATTCAGAAAGATCATGTTTGTAACTGTTTCCAAATATCAATCAAAATTATACTTATTTTTCAAAGAGCAAGTAATCCATATCATTTATATGAGTGAAGATCAGAACAGAATGGTGTACTAATAAATGTATAACTTGCATGTATTCTCTGGCATTGATATTTGTTCCTTGTGAGGGTGTACATACATAACCAATTTCTTAAAATGTTCTTTTCATGATCTAGGTGTATGAGACAGTTGTCCGCTACGAGAGGTTCTTCAACCACGAACCCCAGCACATCCCTGATATCCTGGTCACTTTCCTAGATGACCGAGGTCTGAGACATCGTCATCCTACGGTCAGGAGCAGATCAGCGTACCTCTTCACCCGCTTCATTAAGTCTCTCAAGCATCATCTGGGTAACTTCACAGAAGAGATCCTGAAGAGGATACAGGACCTTCTCATCATTGTCTTACCAGTAAGTTGGAGTAAAATACTGTATGAGCCATTATTGTTGCAAGATTTTTATTTTCATTGATCCTGCAAATCGTAAAAGAGTATGAATTTAACAGCACATGGAAAATGAGTGCGCTGGTAGTGCATATGGAAAATGTGTTACAAGTAGCTTGTGGTAAATTAATAAAACAGCAACTCATACAAAAATATCTTTGTTCCTGTCATTAGCAAGAATATCTACAAGAAATTGTCAGCTGATAAAATACATTGGGTGATTTAGGCCTTGTACATGTATGAAGCTGTAATGGTTAAGAGAGACATCTGAGGAAGCACCTGTAATTAATGCTTAGTCTTTGCAACTTTAATTTGTTTAACATGAAAGATAACATGTTTTCAACATATGACTCCTGTTTTTTGTTGTTTGTTTATTTGTTTTGTTTTGTTTTCAAATCTGGACCGAATCTTATAAAGAGTTTTATTAATAGATCTCGATTGATCCAATCAATCGCAAACGTACAAACTCCATTCTCTTTAGCACAGAGTTTGATTGATTTCATGTTGCGATCGATTTGAATCATTAATGACCGTTAAAAAGACAAAAAAACTTGGTTTATCGCGTTACCATCATAGTGCTAACCTACCACCCATTCTTTTCTCTCTCAATGATAACAGGAGAATGGTCATCCTCCATTATTGACCACAGATGACCAGCTGTTACTCTATGAAGTAGCAGGAGTTATCATCACGTGTAGTGCCGTTGGACCAGAGGTAAGTAAAGTGATACACTCAAACCTATCTGTGAATGGCCACCCAACGGGAGACAGGTAAACTGGCCACTGTAGAAAAATGGCCTTTCTAGATGGGTCCTAAAGGGAAACAATGAATTTGACCTTTATAGAGAGGTGGCTGCTAAGACAGATTTGATTATACTTCAAAACATGAAATGCACACCGTCGATCCTCATTTGAAGAAGAAAAAAAATGATGCAAGTGTAATACCTTCACATTTCTGAAACTTGTAACGCAGAGCTCAGTTGCTATTCATGTACTTTGTTTTGTATACTGTTTTTATTTTTTTTGTTCAAGCCTTGGTTTACCACTTCATATCTGTGTGAGCCTTGGATATTCTTGTGTATTTGTTACCACAACAAATACCTCCTGAGTGGGTATCTCTATTTATGATCCGAATGTAAATCCAAAGTTTTATGCTAAACAATCTTGTAAAACTCGTGTAATCCCTGTTTTCATTACTACTGTTCATCTATAATCTTTCATATTTTTTTAGATTAATCACTTACAGAAATTTGGTTATCTGCATAATGATAATACTGTGGGTTATTGTCTATCAAATGAAGATGTATCATAAGAATGAATGAACAAATAATTGATTGAATTAATTGGATGAATTGGATGAATGAGTGAATAAATTAATGTTTATTTTAGCTAACAGAGTATGCTATAAACAGTACAATTCAAAAAATATGTTGTAATGTTTTGTTTGTTGTATCATTGATTGAACAGAAGAAGCAGATTCTACTGAGGAATGTACTAGCACCCATCATAGACAAGTTCAACACCCTCTATCCTAAGTTATGTTCAGAGACGGATGAGCAACGTCAGGTCCTCTTTGCAGAGATCATTGCTCAAGCCATAGCTTGCACCAGGTATGTAAATATACTATAGATTTGTCTTTTTCAATCTGTTGATAAAGATGATGATACATTAGAGCTGGGATCTTTGGAAGTGGTGATATACCGAACTTGATTGCATGCAAAAAAAATTGTGTAGTATTTGCATGTACCTTCATATAATGTGTGATCACCAAAATGAAGACCAACAAAATCTTGATATCATTGTAGTGAATCAAAACATGAGGTCAAATGTGATCTATCATATCTAGGCACTCATTTCATTAGTTTACATATTATTGGGAAGTACCCTTTGATAAATAGATAACAAAATAATTGTGAGAACAAATGACCTTCAATATCATACCTCCCCCAAATTTTCCAGTTTGATTTTAAGATAATTGTTAATGGTGAGAACTTTGATCAGTATGGGTCATTATGCTTAGATAGATATTGCTTATCTCTGCAGTGCACTTTTGACTTTTGAATGTTTCATTGTGAATAAGCGATCCACTACTAATCTTGACTAACATGTTATTGAGCAGTGTTATTGATCATGCAAAGTGCAAAGGCTTAAAAGTGCAGTTCAAACATTTTCAGGATTACCCAGAATGAATGAAGACATCATTAGTTGAGGGCCAGGAGGGCAGTAATCCTGTGTTAAATGATATAAGTTAAGCCCTTCTGGCTCTCAACAGATGGTATGTAGGTCAAGCAGTTATGTTCACTCAAGAAAAATGTTTACTTATGGAAGCACACATTTTAGAATTAGTTTGTTTTTGTTGTATTATTACAGAGTTATTTACATCCGATAGTTAACCTCTCTAGAGGGCTTTGATTATCAGTCAAGTGGATTATGATTTTAAAAGTTCATCCGCCCTGAAACTTTTATAGGGTAAAAGATCAAAGAAAATATATCGCTTTTAAAGAATAATTGTCTCTCCACCCTGCAAAATGTCAGATAAAGAGGATGATACCTTTAGAATCTAAATGTGAGCAGTAGCCTGGGGCACTGAATCCGTGACCTGTTGTTATTTATTTTTCTTTCATACATGTTTATTGACCTTGTCAAATTCCTGTGTTTGCATGATCTAGCATTGAAATGAAGCATGCGAGACACATGATGGAAATTTTTTGATCGGCGCTGTCTGTTTGGAGTGAAAAGAAATCTTAAAGCCCTCCAGGGTCCCATTTCACCAAACTTGTTATCATTTCAAAAATAACTGTTACAAGCTACTGAAATCATTGCATTTGATTGGCTGTGATCAAATTTGTCTTGGCAGTTTTTATTCATAACAAGCTCTGTGAAACAGGGTCAAGGTGCTTCCCTGCTGATATATGGCCATATCCTCACCTGCATAACAACAGTCAATGCCAAGGTGATGACGTAGCATTGGAAATGAGCTGATTTCACAGTTGGCAGCCTCTTTTATTTTCATAGAGTTTCAACGAGCTGGGGTCTGATCATCATAATAATCCAAATTCTTATCTAGGGCAAAAACTTTTATTCAGACATCAACATCTTTAAAATATGTGGACCTATTCAAATAGAAACATGTTTGGACATTCCTCCTTAGGAAACAGATAAAACATAAAATTCTCAAATTGTGACATTGCCAATAAAGAACTTGTTTGCACATTTCAAGTCAGTACACAGTGCCTACACTACAATTATTATGCCTCAATAAATCATTATTTTAAAGTTTTTTGTATTATAGTAATAATGCCGATATATTTACGATGTACACAAAAGCCTTCTTCGTTTTACCAAAACGTAAACCCTTCTCTCCCCTATCTAGTCGCACCAGCAAGGCATTCCATTCCCAGCTGACCATCAAGCAATGCGGCATTGAGACCTGCTACACCGATGCCTTGGACGTCTTCTTGAGGGCGCTGGACGTGCCCCACCAGCTCGGCATCGTCCACGCCTCGGTGAGGCAGTATCTTCACAGGATGGTCGTGTGTCTGGAGGAAGACGTGTTACCTTACGTACCCGTCGCCGTAGAGCATCTCTTGAAGAAGTCGGAAGCCAGGGACCTGCATAAGTTCATGCCCCTTATCAATCAGATCATCTCAAAGTTCAAGGTGAGGAGGGAGGATTAATGGGGGATGTTAAGATCTAGAGCTGATTAGGAGCTTTTACCCAGGGTATTTGGGTTATCATTCCTAGCTGCATGTCCGATGATTTTTATCTCAATAAAATAATACAATACAAAATACAATACAATGATGTTATTGTTTTCATAGACTCTATACCCTAGAGTTCATTATATTTTACCCTTACTTTTTCATCTGTCTGCCTGTGTTTGTTTTATTACCCTCATCATGTTGGGATAGGTTTGAAGGTGTATTTGGATGCAGGCGTGAAGGAATTTGAAACAAACTTTCACTTTATGTGAATTAACATGGCATACTATTGAGATATATTTAGCCAGATTGAGTCAAAGATCTCTTTTTTGTGATAGGGGTCATGTGAGTTCTGTAATATTTCATTAAAAAAATATATATTATGAAATCAGTCCATCCCATCTTCCCATCATTCTTACTATAATTCATCCATCTGTTCCTGAAACTTTATGTACTGTACCACTGCCGCATGGGAAGGTTAGGAGATTTCAAACAAACTTTGCATGAATACCGGTAACGGTAGGGGATCATAGCTAAATGACAATACTAAGCCAGATGAGGATAAGGTTCACATGCCAAAGTGAGAGTGGTCATATGACGCATAAAAGATTGTGCAAGAAACAATGATGAACCGGTAATATGAACTTGAGTTGGGAAACAATAGATGGTACATGTTCATCAAAACATGTGAAAACAATAGGTGAAAAGCCAAACTGATTGTTCTTATCATGCTTACGTCAGTCATATGTCTATCATGTGCTTTGGTAACCATTGTTATACTGTATCTGATAGCAATGAGATAACAACAAAGTCAAAGGTTCCATGGCGACCTAGTTTCGCTTCAACCAAGAGACAATTGCAATTGTAGCTTTCCTTTGGATTACTGCCAAAGTGTACAATGTTTATAGACCATTACTATAATATCATATTGTGTATTGTTATAAAAAGACTTCATTAATTGTCAATGTCGGTATACCATAATACAAATTGAATTATGGTCGAAGGTTATGTGCAGTCGTGGTATTAGAGGTTACATAAATTTTCTGATTATAATACTTTTTTTGTCTGTTTCCTCAAACTTATCCAGGGAGAGCCAATTGTATTTACAAAATGTAACCAAATAAGTGCTTTTCATCTCATCCATACCTTGACAAAATATATTTATCCATTCTGATGTAGCAGGTTGAAATGTATTTGAGAACATTTCTTTAGAAGAGAACATTTAGAAATTATGAAGATTTTCTTATACAAGTTATTTGAATTTCATCGAGGGGTCACATCTGCATGCATAGAGTACAACTTCATTTAAATTCAATCCTCTTCATAATCAAAGATCTGTTATTGAGAAACCAGAATCTCTCTTTGCTTATTAGCATTGAAATCAAGAAAAATGTGAGATGAACTTTTCCTAATATATTTTTTTCTTCATAAATAGGTGATGGTATTCAACTGGCCCTAGTTTTCCCCCCAATATTTTAAAGTAAGTTATTATCATATTGCTCTCTCTCTCTCTTTCTCTCTCTTTGCTCCACCATCAGAAAACCATCATCCGGTTCCTGCAAGCAGTGTTCATGCCCATTGTGAGGACCATAGATACCGTCCTGAAGCAACCAGCTGAAGAAGCCGATACCCAAGCCACCATTGACAAGCAGACGTTGAGGAGATGCTACTTTCAGTTCCTTCAATGCATTGCGATGAATGATTGCCTGGAGGTCATTAGTCACCAAGGTATGTCTACTGTTCTGAAATATTCAAATGTATTTAATATGAATATTCATCCTTTGATCGTGGCATGATCGTGGCATGATTATATTGTGATTGTTCTGGCCGAATAAGATACAAATTAAACCTTTCATGTTACAATCTAACATCTGATTTTGCCTTATTTATGTTTCTTCTTCTATTTTGGATATGTGTTGACCAATAATCCAATCCATACCAGACAACCCCTCAAACCAATAATTCTCTCTAAACAAAACAAAAACACACTACATTTTCAAGCCTTGTTCAGATATAATGCAGTAAATTATCTCAAGATGAGTGCTGTGGCAAAATGAAAATATTTAGTATCAAAGAAAGGCCAGTAGAGGTGAAAACGAAAAAGGAGCTGTCTGTAACAGAGGTCAAAAGGCATTCCTCCTTCGTAAGATATAGAAGTGTAAGAGCCACTAATGCAATGCCAATTTGCTTAGCCGCAGATTCCTTTTTTTGGGGAGGGGGGTGGGTGGGTTAGGGATTCAGATGGGGTGGCCCACGACATCATTGTGTGAACAAGGCTATAAGCATCTGTTGTAAAATCTAGGCTCCATTATAAATATCCTTTGTTTATATTTAGCAGAAGATATATCATGTGTAGTTTTAGTTTCCATGGTTTAATGGTTTATAATAATGACGTTTTAAGTTCACATTGAAACTGAATATAATATAGCAACAGAAACCTAACCCCAAGAAATATCTTAAGATTTTCTAAGAGGTTTACCAGTATAGTATTCTTTCCCATCAATCTTAAAGATTTCCCATCAAAGTGTATGAGAGAGGCATAAGCACGAAAAATGTACAGTTTCTCAGCACAACATGGGCATCGCCGTTTTCCTGATAATGTGATGTAATGCATAAGTCGTTATCAAGTGAATGTATTTGAATATATGGATGCTTCCTTCCCAGGTGTGTGCGGTGATGAAGTATTTCATTCACCTGCCATTAGCCTTTGTACTACAAAGTAGGTGCTCTTCTGGGGTGAAGGTTTCACAAAAATGAAATTTCACTTTTTTTGTGTTATTAGATAAATGAGTTATAATTGTGCCTGATACCTTTATAGCTTCATATTGGACTGTATAGAAATTGAAAGGGTAGCTATGCTACTGATATAACCATTTTGATGCTTTTTTTAAAGAGTGGAATCACTGGGTTATTTCTAAAATATTCCCCTAAACAAATGAAGGCTTTAAAGAAGTTCATACAAATGCTAATCACAACCTTTGAGTAAGGAAACGAGTCGTATGCTCACATTTTATTATTTGTAGAAGATGAGCATTTATATAGAAAAAATATTTTTAGTGGCTTTATTGGAAGAGTTTTCATTGATTTTGAAGGAAGGAATGAAAATTGTTTCAGGGGTATGATAACATTTGTCATACAAAGCTACATATTATTTCATTAAAGCCCAGATACATGTATGCCACCCTAACACTATTGGCTTATCCATGGCAATATGAAATATATATATGATTGAAGGATCAAGTCCTAATTAGAGTCAAATCAGTCCATGGTTGAATGCCAGTATGCAATTTCTTTTTAATACTGAAAATTGATTAGATCAAAATTTAGCAAAAAAAATCCTTGAAATAGCAATATCTATGATTAAGGTCGCGAGGGTAGGTCTACGATTGTCCCTGCGATTGGTAATTTGTTCTTGTAATAGAAGCAAGGACACTAGAATTAGTACAGTGTTGTAACACAGGGCTGCCTTAAGCCATACCACTTCAAAGTAATATTATTTCACACCCATTCATTTTCTTGGTAAAATTGAAGGAAATCGAGAGGGGATTTTAATTTGGAATTAATTGCAATACACAGTACATTAGAGAAGGGCTTGTTTCTTCTTTTTTTAATGGTTTTGTGTTAATAATTTTTTTTAACATTCAATAAGATTAATTCACTTAGTGTCCAATCAGTGTTCTACTTTTTACTGCAATCATGGACATAAAGTCATAATAGTAACAGAACAAAACACAGAAGAGAATAAGTATACAAATTCTTTGGTATCCTCGTAATACATGTGTAAGTTTTTGATACCTTCATAATCAAGTCACCAATAATCAATTCATGCATTGTGCAATATTTGTGTCATATTGAAACTTGTTATGTACAGTACAAGTGAACATATGGTAAGATATTGAATTGCACTCCTAGCAATATGGTTATCTGCACCATCTGTCATTTGTTATACCGGTAAATAGGTAGTGTGCTAAATGAATTGTGTATCAGTAGACGTAAAAATAATGCTCATATCTGGTCGAGGTCATCAATATATGTTATATTTATATATATATTTCCTAAATTTTCTTTGAAAGTCAAATCAGTGTCTTGCTGTGATGTAAAAGACACAAATGATTTGGGAAAGTGATCTTTATGTGAATTCCTTGTTCAGAAGGGCATGTTGTAATCTCTTTGTATACAAATAGAACATTTTCCTGAAATTCAGTTCAAAATTGATGTGAGGTCACCTGATGAAGATATTCAAACAATGACGATTTTTGAGTGAATTTATAAACAGAATATTATTTTACTGGTACTCTTTAAATAAATTCTTTTTTTACTGGTAGGCGTACATGTGAACACGATGCAGTAGTTTATCTTTTAAAAATGTTATCTAGGATATAAGTTCCATATGAATGAATGCCATGGGTATATTTTTTTCTTTGAAAGGTTGCCATATTCACATCAATATTTCATTACATATCATCTGTTTGGAGACTGAATGTTGTTAATTCTAAAATATTAAATATCCTATGCAGATAATGTTAAAAAATCAAGAACTATAAGTTTACTGTGTTTACATTATTCTTCAAGGTGGAAGCATGTATTGAAAGAAGTGGAAGACCCAGAGAAATCTTAACTTGGGGCTTGACACTACCAGGTGCCTGGTGCACATACATGTAGGCATCCAAAGTCTAGTTCCCTATCCCCAGAATGTCTATTTAATTAGGCAGCCCATGCAGACAGACCCTGATTAAAAAGACTCTGTAAAATAGAATAAAAAAGTGTTAACCACTGTCTCTCTAGATTCTGCCTCTTTGAAGTGTATACATTTTCTTGATTTGCTGCTCTGACTCTTGCTCTGGCGATAATTTCTCTGGGCTGTATGTCGTCAGAGATGTAGGGTTAAGGTTGCGATTGGATTTTTGGTTAGTGTTAGGGTTAAGATGAATTGTATTGCTTTGTCCAGGGTTAAACTTGGGAATTCCGGATATTGACCACAGAGCAATTGTAGCACAAGCATTAGGTGGCGTAAAATCAAGGATTGTCGGAGATGAAGAAACACGTTTGAAGTTGTGACCTGTCAGTCATTCCAGGGACTCTCAAATTAATTAACCATTGTTGTCTTCTTTGTTTCAGAGCAACCATGTTTTGAAGAGGTGATATTGAGCGTCGTACGTGCCACAATTGAAGAACCAGATCCTGTGGTAAGTTATTTTAATTCTATTTAAAGCCTCTTCACATTCTATATTTCCCTTTTAGAGGCTGTATGATACATAATTTCCACAACAATAACTGCCATATGAAGGTAACATGATCCCTTAATCTTCAGCTTTTATTTACCAATCCCCTGATCTTATTCATTCATTAAAATACCACTACCCAGATCTTTCCAGGTTTCTTAGAAACATTTAAAAAAAAACAACAGGAAGTTAACACATCTCAACATAAGGCCTGTTGATCTTTTGTGGTTTGATTACGAGACAAATGTGCCGAACCAACTGTT
Source organism: Hemicentrotus pulcherrimus (assembly GCA_003118195.1). Taxonomy (NCBI): domain Eukaryota; kingdom Metazoa; phylum Echinodermata; class Echinoidea; order Camarodonta; family Strongylocentrotidae; genus Hemicentrotus; species Hemicentrotus pulcherrimus. The sequence goes on from BEXV01001391.1 coordinate 57,789, forward strand.
TGTTTCTTCAGATGATATTGTGCAAGAATGTGAAGTTTCGAAATTTACCATACAGATAACTAAACTTACATGGTCATTTCTCAACATGCATTGTAAACTAAAAGGTCTCAAAATAAGAACTTAACATCCATTGTGGTTTACTAACGAGTTGAATGTCCAGAAGAGCAGTGACTTTAGTCCTTGATATATTGCTTGTTTATGGTTGTGCAATATTTTGTGGAATGTCATGTAATTTTATGCAATGAATTACTAAATTAATGCAGAGAATCTTTAAGATAAGAGGTCATTCTGTTATCAGCTGCATCCTTTTTGTAATAAACATATGCCATGAACAAAGGAGTAGATATAATCCTACATACAGTTTGTTGATATCATCAAACAAATTCCAAGAGAGCTTGGAGAAACTTTGATGTAGCATTAGATCAGTTTGATCCATTTCATTTTCTCAATCTGACTGATAAGTGTACTTGTGTTGAAACTTGAAAGAATGGATGAATGAATGAATGAAAATGAATGAAAATGAATGAAAATGAATGAAAATGAATGAAAATGAATGAAAATGAATGAAAATATGAATGAAAATGAACGAAAATGAATGAAAATGAATGAAAATGAATAAAAATGAATAAAAATGAATAAAAAATGAATGAAAATGAATGAAAATGAATGAAAATGAATAAAAAATGAATGAAAATGGATGAAAATGGATGAGAATGAATGAAAATGACTGAGAATGAATGAAAATGAATGAAAATGAATGAAAATGAATAAAAATGAATAAAAAATGAATGAAAATGAATGAAAATTTGAATGAAAATGAATGAAAATGAATAAAAAATGAATGAAAATGAATGAAAATGAATGAAAATGAATGAAAATGAATGAAAATGAATGAAAATGAATGAAAATGAATGAAAATGAATAAAAAATGAATGAAAATGAATGAAAATGGATGAGAATTAATGAATTTCATCATGTCTCATTTTATCCGTCTCAAAAAAAAACTCTTTAAAACTGAATGATATATCACTTTGATTTATAATCACTCAATACGTTTGACTGGTCCACATATTATGACATCATAAAGAATATGTTGATTGATTCTTATCTCCTTCCTTCCATGTTTAATATCCAGATGATCAAGACATGTTTCAACATCCTGAAGAGATTGATAGAGTCGTGGGGTGGTAAAGGAGGGATGCCTCTCTTTAGAGACTTCATCTACAAGTACGTCATCCCCGCCTGCTTCTTAGCTCCCCTTCAGAAGACCTTTGACCTCACTGATGCACAAACCGTCATGGTAACCAAAATTTAGTTTTATTCAAATAATAATAATAATAATAATGCACCATGTCTGTCAAAAATGACACCCCTGGAGCAGTGGTGTGAAAATTGTGGGCCTGCGACCATCAAGTGATTCAATAAAGAAAGTAAAATATGCATAAATTAAAGTTCAACATACTTCAGGACATAATTTTGCAATAATAGAATTACATTAATTTGTTTTTGTTTTTGTTTTTAACCTAAAAGTATGGTTACATACGCTTAATACACAGGTATGAATTGAAACATATAGGATATGTATCTGTTTTCAATATCCAATACAAAGCATATTACAGTAATACAAGTTATATAGGGGTAGTACAATGTAAGATATAATGAAACAAACCAATATGTTGAGAACAGAAACATTTTTAACAGAGACTTGAACTGTGAGTAGGAGTTCTCATTTCGGAGGAGATAGAGAGCATAAGAGAGACGACTTCCAAGTTAAAAGAAATTGTACCAATTGTGATAATTTTTTTACTGGATAGAACAGGGCTTTCACTTTCTCAATGACATTACAGTTTTATTTTTATCCTTTGATTGCTTTTTACATTAATTATTTTTTTTCCGATTTCCAAACTAGCAAATGATTTAAGCAAAAAAACATTTGTAAATTGTGATATATGTAGTCCTTACTACAAAAATTCTCAGCTTAATTATGTACAACTGAAGCTTTGGGTGAAACCTTGTTCAAATTTTTGTTTTATTATTATATTATGGATGAAGTTCTTAAACTGCTGTGTTGTCAGTCCACATTTCAGAATAAATGATACTTAACTTGACATTATGAATAATTACTTTATTGACAAAAATGTCTTCAAATCATGCATCTTTCCTACGATCTAAAAAAATAATATGTCTTCTTTACCATCTCTTTTCAAGGCCTTAGCTGAAGCTTCAACAGTACTTAAGAGTATCTACACTAAAGATGGATTAAACCTGATCCAGTTTCTACAAACAGAATGTTTCTTGTCTCTGCCAGTCCACGTGGACACAGACTCCGCCCAGGTGAGTTCACAGGGTGTTTTTATTTTTGTTTGTTTGTTTTATCTGTTTAGTGCTGAGCTATTTAATTAGGATGGATTAATTCATTTGAAAAGAGTTCTAAAACACATCCAAATATTATATACCTGTTTCACAACTTTGGTTTGTTAGTCCAGACCCTTTCCTCTGTTCATTTGTTTGTTCGGTTGTTTTTTTTATGTGTGCGTTCATTTAAGGGCAATTGTACTTATCCAACCATTTGTGTAAATTTGAATTCATCGTTTTCTTAAAAAAATAATCTCTTTAATGGTTCATCTTTGCACCAAGCCTCGTGTCAGCAAATTGTGACCTACTACACATGTAAACTGACTACCATCTCCCTTCAAAATCAAAGATTTGACAACAGTTCTTCTACAATTTCAAAAGTCAGTGTGATCTACTTGTATCCCCAAATTCCTGAATTTCCATGTATGGATTTGACTACCGTATTTGCCGGTGTAAACGCCGCAGTATTTTTGGGAGAGAAAAAATCAAAAAGTCGGGGTGCGGCGTTTATATGGCAACAGAGTAAAAAAAAAAATCAAGCCTAAACAAGCACAAATTTGCACATATGGGGCTACGAATAGAACAATAACTATACCACTATGGAACAGGACATTTCCACACATCTTACCGACAATTTTACCTTGCATTGTTGACATGAAGACGCATATAATCTTCCAAAAACAACATCTGCCGATAGATCTTGATCAAAGTTCGTGCCAATGCATTGCAAAAGTAAAATAAGGGGCCGTTTAACGCATCCAGCACGCGAAGTCGCCGTTTTCAATCCATTTGAATGTATACATCACTAAAGAACTGCAAGCCTTGGCATCGGTGCAGGATAGTCGCGCGGTCTAAGGCGCCGGCTTCAATTCCAATCTGCCTGTGTGGGTCCGGGTTCAATCCTGACTTCGTCCCAAAATTTTTTTTTTTTTTTTTTTTTTAAAGGTCAAAATCAGGGGTGCGGCCTATACAAGGGTGCGGCGTTATCACCGGCAAATATGGTATCAATTTTGAAATGATAAAGCAAATTTGTGGTTATATTTAAAATTGGTACTCATCTTATACCTCGCAAGTTTCAGTTTCCAATAAGTATGATGCTATTTCTAACTATAAACTCTAAGTAAAATATCTTGGAGATTAAATGGGAAAAAAATCCCCTATAGAGCTTTTGGTTTCTGAAAATTACCAGTAATCATTTCCTTTGCATTATTCCTTCTCTTGAAAGGTTTTGGATGCTGTTGTTTCCTCTTAGCTTAAAAGCAATTTGTAACGGTTAGCACCTTATGAAATACTCCAAGCTTGTGAAACCAGTGTATTGTTTTGATAAGCTCATTCAAATACAAGAATTTAAACAATATTAAATGCTGCAATAACAATAAGTGACAGTGTAATGCACTTCAAAACATTTATCTAATGATATACAAAACGTCGAGTTTACTTTCGGGGCTGCCATAGCCATAATCTTTATCCTATGTATGACAAAATTAAAGCCTCTGGCAATTGTCGCTGGAGAATATATAAGAGTTTGTATGGGAATTTGAATAATTGGTATATATATATATATATATATATATATATATATATCAACGAGTCGAGTAGAGATGAGAAGTAAAACGAAAAAGAAATAAAAAGTAAATCTCATTGTTTCTGTTTCTCTGAAGTAATACTAAGCTTGGATAAATTTGGAATTGGTGAAAGAGAATTTTTTTAGAGAGAAATCTATTTGTCTAGCTGTTGATTCTATCTACAGTACTTGACTCGGTCAAGGCTTGTAGGAACCTGTTGTCTAAGTAAACACACTTGTTATCATTGTGCTTCGATATGTGACATGTGCACCGACAATCAATTTCATGACCTTGAACGTCTTTGAGGATTCTGTGTCCTTTTTTTCTTCAACAATTATACCTCCAGGATGTTCCGCTTTGTAAATATTTATAATTGTATTGTGGCATCTTTAGCTGTCTGAGCATACTCATAAGATAACACTAATGTGTTGGGAGATTATTAGAGTTTTAATATGTGAATGTTCATTATTGCCAAGTTTACACAAAATTTGTATACTCTTGAATTGCATAGATCTATATATAAACAAACGGATCCTTCCTTCCTTGAACGTAGATCTAATCATAGAAAAGAAGGAAATAATTTTCTTTTAAATGCCAACAAGTGGAACCATCAAGGGAATTATATACAATGGTCATTTACAGGTGTTTAATAGCAAGCATTTTTTTGCAGAACATAAAGTCTTATAATTGTTAATGTCATGATGCATTTCATCAAGAAGAAATTTATATGGCACAAAAAAAAAAATGGGATATAAGATTGTATGCTGTTATATAATCAATTCAAAGTCAAAACCATACACATATTTGCAGTTCTATTTACACGCAATAAAAAATGGTGCCAGTTTTGTTGCAATAAAGAAGGGAAAAAAAGTTCCAGAAATCATACTTTTCTTCTATTTGCATTTGCCAAAATGATGAATTAATCAAAAGCAGATGAAATATCAGGGTCAAAGTAGTCTTTGGAAATAATAACCATATTGAAACCTAATCATTTTTTTAAAAACAGATTTTATCTATACTGGTAATTTACCTGCCATAAATATTAAATAGTAACCACAAAGGGTTTGGTTCTATATATGAAATAAAAACAGATGCTGACAAGATAAGTATCCATTGAGGATATCCTTATTCCTTATTCCAAGTAGAATGCTCTTGAGTTATTTGGTTAGATTGTTTCTGGACTTTGTTATAGGGGTTGTTTAGACCCCCCCCCCCCCC
>BEXV01001391.1:81280-98094 GCA_003118195.1 Hemicentrotus pulcherrimus
CCCCCCCCCCCCCCCCCCCCCGGCTTACTTAGCGGCTGGCTAAGTCGTTGCGAATTTTTTTTTTTGGACCCAAAAAAAGTGCCCCCCCTCTTAGAAATCCTGGATCCGCGCCTGGGAAGGGTGACTGGGAGAAGAGCCATCGCTAATTTCCTCTCTCAGAACGGAGATGGAAAATCGCCGAATGATCAAAATAATAATGTTGATATAGTAAACACATACATTTGGCGAATAATTTGCGAATGGACTCACCAACATGTACTTTCATCCAAACTTTAATTATCCGATCAATTAGAGACGTCATCAAACGGAATGTAGCCATTAGTATTTGTATCACAAAGACTGTCGAAGAATCAACCTATAAGGCATGTGATAAGCCCTTGCGATCACCCATCGAAATGTGCGAAGAATATGAACAAATACAATGACGCATTACGTAATCAGAAAATGATTCTACGAGATATACAATGGGGCAGCGAAAGTGCGCTTGAGTTGACATTTCGAAATTCCCCAGAATCGTGTTGGCATATATCAATCCGATATACTCACCGAAAGATTAGCCAATCGTGTTTCACCGTCACCATAGCAAAGTCGCGAATATTTGGGAGGCCTCACATACAATGAAAGACCAATACATCGGGGGTTGAACTTTTTTCTTCTCCAGTCTACAAGGGACTTTAAAATTTGCAAGTCCCTCAGTCTACTACCATTTGTTGCAATATGAAGAAATAATTTATTAATGTAAACACAGTAAAACACGACTCTGATGTGTACCCCCCTCCCTCCATCAACCTGTCTGGCCTTCTCCTTCTCTCTCTCTCTCTCTCTCTCTGTCTCTCTCTGTGTCTCTTTCTCTCTTTTTTCTCTCTCCCTAGCTCTTTCCCTCTCTGTCTGACTCCCTCTCTCTCCCCTCACTCTCTCTCCCCCCTCACTCTCTCTCTCCCCTCCCTCTCTCTCTCTCTCTCTCTGTTAGGGATGTATGTACTATTTTCTTTTCTGTTTTCAAGCTATGCGTTCCATTCAGTCCCCTCCCAAAGTCATAATCTGTTCGCTTTTGAGCGGCACCAAGTTTCTTACATTGTCGTAACTGTCTCCAATGTCCTCCCATATGAAAACACATTTCATTTCTGATCATTACTTATTCAAAGTCGAAAACGTAAGAAAATATATAAAATTAAAGTCCATCTCAGTGTAAGACCCTTCCACGATTCTGAAAAAAATACAAGTAAAGCTACAGTCACAAAGGTTTGTACGAATCTCCATGTTTTTTCTCTTGTCTTTCCGAATTTTCATTGTCTGAAAATCGTTCGTAAGGCGTTCGTAGCAGTTCGTTATGGCATTTGTGACCGAAGAGACTAAAGAGCGGCCCCGCCCCTTTTTCTACACGTATAGCTCGCAAATCGTGGGGTTTACTGATTACTTTGTCTCGTGTCAGGCCGTGTGGACGTCAGGAACGGTTGTTAAGGTAGGTTCGCAGTGTTCATATAATTATACAGTATTTGTAGCCATGTTTATCGTTGATACATTTATGCCTATTGGTGTGGGTTAAGATATTAAGAAAAAGTATTGCATATTGCGTAATGACATGTTATGTAAATGAAGTTTGCGATCAATGATATCCATGCATAACTGCAATTCAATCCATTTTCTAGAATATATTCAGAACTTAGATTTAGAAAAGCGCCTGATCCCCTGATCAATTTTGTTTCAGGTTATGTTTTATAGGCTACAGGGGATGACCATCGGGTGTACGTGTTCGACATCATAATAATGTAGTAAACTTTGCATTTTTGTAGATTGTTCTTCGTGTGCATGTAATGTATGTAATTGGATTTTAACAGACGTGTATCAATATTATCAGATATGATTCATTTACAACGTTTAATCTTTCTATGTTTCTCTTCCAGTGTTTCTGACCGTAAAACTTTTGGATGCGTAAAATATTGGATGAATAACCTGATCTTGGAGTAAAATACCCCTGTGATGCTACAAGGCACCATTCACTCAGTTTGGACCCGGGAAACAAATCTCATGAAGAGAGGAGCATAGAACACCATACAGCAAGAAATATTTCATATCTTAACAAATCGGCAAAATGTTGTTCAGTAATATATAATTCAGCTTATGGAAGAGCTCGGTAAACGTCAAATAAGTTTTCAATATCACATATGGCCGTCGGATACTCAAACTAGCGCAACTACGTTTAACATTCGTTTGGAGTTAGTTTATTCGACTGCATTTAGTGGAGCAAAATACAAGAATCGGTGAGTATTTCAGTTAAAAAATGGAAGATTCATGAATCTGTTGAGATTGAGGAGGATCATTATTTGTATTCAGACCAGTGTCATATTTTATGTTATAAAACTTAGAAGGGCGAAAACGTTAATTGTAAATCTAGTTTAAGCATTTTTTGAGGATGGAAGTCATGTATAAAGATTTTTTTTACGTTTACTTAACATTCCGCTTCTATATTACGGTGCTTAATAGTACATCAACGATGTCTCTAAGCGCTTACCGATATTCTATTATTACGCCGGTCACGGCGGATTTAGGCTTAACCGCACACAATTTATGCACATTCTCCACTCCCTGGGGAGCATTCCAGCCAGGCGTCATTTTATAAACACTCACAATACTGAGCAAACTACATTAACTTTCGCGTCCTACCGGGTACCCATTTAACACCTGGATGGAGAGTGGCAAAAGTAGATTAACGTCTTGCCAAAGGACGTAAGTGTAGTGTTAGTTCGCCATCTCAAAAAACGGTAGGACTTCGAAAATCTGGTATCACCAATGAAATTAAGAACATGAAATTAACCATACACAGAATTTTCTTAGGAATTGGATGTGAAGTTATGAAAATGTTGACAATAAATCGCCAGATTTTACAGCCATTTGCGTCCGTTCCGAAAGAAAAAAAAATTACCGACAAGGGTCTGAAAATCTTCGTTTTGAGAGCAGAATGTCATCAAAATTGTAAGTAAAAAGTAAGTAAAAAGCTTAGGATTTCAATATTATGATAAAAATATTGACTTCTTTGAGGGGTTCAGTCAAAACTATTGTCCAAGGTGATCTGAAAAAATAAGCATATTTGTTTAATATACCGCATCTCTATATCTTATTATAAACCCCATGTTAATTTAGAAAAAGAGATATCTAACAAAATATGTCTGTCAAAATGTTTTTACCCTATTTTGTAGAGTGTATATTTAACCGTTTAAGAGCATCGCACGAATTTTCCTGCGCGTACCAATNGCGCAATCTTAATTTACGCATAAATACATGACCTCTAGGTCATTGGCTTTGTTTAAAATGGCGCACACAACTGTAAACTGGTGTATTGTTAACTTTCCGTGCAACGCGCAGGGAGAATTACTTTGCCTGGGCCCCGTCTTACAAAGAGTTACGATCGATCCAAATCAATCGTAATTCCTCCAATCAATCACAAGTTTGCAGTCTCCTATCTCTTTTGTACATAGGTACGATTGATATCAATCGCAAATAAGTTACGATTGATATCAACTCTTTGTAAGACGGGGAACAGGTCAATAATTTTAGCGTTACTGCAGGAGTTAGTCAGTAGCGAATTTCAAGCCTGCAGTTTATACAAAATAGAATATATACAAAATATATGTACCAAGACATTCTGATTTTAAAGGTGAATGTGTTCGACTGAATAACGAAATGCTTGCAATATTTTGTTTGATGAAATTGAGGGTATTTGTGATTTAATGTTTATTAGCGCTGTACTAATTATCTCGGCTTTAGCCGAGCCATTACTATTAAGCCGAGCCATTACTATTAAGCCGAGCTTCCACTATGGGATAATACACTATGGCATTCATGAAATTATTCCTATCGGTATATCTTCAGTTAAATCTCATTAGTGGATAGTTGAAAAATATGTATCGGATTAGTTGAATAATTATCGTGTGTTTTATTTTCTTAATCTATTCGTTCCAAAATGTGTTAACTTCTGAAAGTCACCGATCTGCTGTAAATGTATTTTTATTTTTCTGAAGAAAATATGTTTTTATATCATTCCCTGTTAGGTTCTGAAATATAATTATTATTGATTGGAATTATCGAGAACAGAATAATCAAGAACTAACCACTTGGTACGAGTGCTTACTATAGCGTTATCGTGCTTTATCGACTGTAAAATGCATTTAATCGGACATTTCAAGATTGTAATATGGAAGCTGAAAACTTAAAAGAAATATAAAACATTTCAAATATTATAGTCTTATTTATTCATGGTACCGTACTACCGTTAACAATATAAATAATCCTCTTTCTGAGGGATCTGCAATTATCATAACCGGAATATCGCCAGGTACCCAGGTCAAACAGTTTGTCTTAGGATATATGCATCAGGCAATGATCTAACCCAGGACTTCTCGAATGCGAGTTAAAGGGTCTTCGCCGATACACCAGAATGTTCCAAATCTTTTGAGTACCCCACAATGGAACAGTGCAAAGGTTTATATCATCTTATATCATATTCAAAAGCTTCGGCAAAATGGGGGAGGGGGACATGAGAACAATCACCCCACCCTGCTGAAAATGATTATTTTAGTTGTCGGCACATCATCAGTGCTTTTGGCATACCACACCTATTCTGGCATAATGATGATAACGTTCCGCGTTTATATAGCACTTAATACATAATCATAGACGATGTCTCTTAGAGCTTTTAAATAATGTAAGCAATTCATCGTATATATTTTGTTGGCATATTCGCGTGTAGTACTAATATATATAATTTCATCTGATTATCATAATTTCAAACAAATTGCAAAGCACAATTGCTATGAAAATTCAAGTTTACTGTGCATGAAAACTAATTATATTATTATAACACGGCTTTAGCGTACATTTATGTGTGATAAGATGTTCGAACGCTCAAACATTCAAGTAATTAATATCTTCCTCCTGGTATCAATTTTTTTAGCTGGGCCAAGAGTGGCGGCAAATTGAGATTAATGTCTTTACAATGACGTAGGGATTGTGATAGGGCTTCGAACCACATACATTGTGACATATACTCCACTGACTTATCAACTATGAGGCCACTACACAATCATCTACATAGTATTTTTTCATCACAGGATTACCTCTGAGTCTGAGAAGTTGATATTTTGTCGTTTTGAATTGTGTTATCATAGTCTGTGGTATACCTAGGATGGAAATAATACTCTATACAGTCATGTATACTTGTGTCTGTCATGATAATGCACCTTTAAACCCTGCTCTCTCTCTTTCTTTTTGTTTTGTTTACATGAGTTAAGTAGTTTGTAACATTTTTAACAATAAATTTCCCTTCGGAATCATTTTTTCCATTTGCCGTTGAGTAAGATTTCATCTTTTAACTCCAATTAAACCAACAAAAACGTCTATAAACATGATAAAGTTGGAACAAACTATAATTAGATAATTCATTACATAATTTTTTTTTTAACCATGGAAGAGAATAACCAGATAACACTCTCTAAGGTACGAAATTGTTCTTGATTTCAAAAGGATGAATGTAACTATTTATTTCGAACCAATGTAGAGGAAATTAATTTTCATGAGAGCCGTGCCGCAGAGGGCAATCTATCGTTTGCGGGAAATGTTTTGTTGAGGGAAAAGTCCGAGCCCAGTCCTGCCATTCTCTCGCCTCGAGTATGTTTGTAAAGAATTCGTTTGAGCATCGCGTAGGCACAAAAGGTACCACTTTGCAACGGTTCCCAAAGAGAATTTTGCTACAGCATTATTAGTTGGTATGTACATAACACCTCTTATATTCGCCAAGAATTTTCTTCTTCTTTTTCTTTTCTCTCTGTACATTACTTGAACATATATCTCAAGAATTGCAATTGCATTTTCCTTCAAAATTGGGGCAATAATTATCGAGACGCTTTTGAGATTCGCACACACAAAAATGTGTAAGGTCATTAAAATAATGTGATGTCATATAGGCGCCATTTTGTAGATTACGCCTAAGTCTATAATGTCTCTTTTACCGAATAGCAATGCCAGTTCAAATCTTATATTATAACGCTTCAACCAATTGCAACATAATTATTCAACGCGCTCGACATACACGAATCATTGCAAAAGTGCAAGAAATCATCTCGAAATAATTTTGCATATTATGTGTTTCAGTCCACTTTGAAAGTACTTTTTGATTATTTTCTCACGTGACGTTCCTGATTCTATTTTCGACAATTCTAAAGAATAATTGCATATTCAGAAAGGTCTTGAAGTATAGATGCGATTTCATCCATCAATTTTGCTTAACTGAGGATACGACATCATCATTATTGCAACTCAAAGTAAGATTTTTTATTCTTAATTGATAATATCATATTCTCAATCTGTTCTCAATGTTCCTTTGACAGTGTTTCGCTTGTTTCTACTCGATTTTCTTCTGATTTTGTTGTAGCTGAGTGTTTGCGCTACAAGTATATCGTGACATTTATTTTTCATTTAGACATTGGGATTATATTCAAATTTTAAAATAAGGTACAAGTCAAAATTTGGCTTTGCACTTAGCTCGAGTTGCGACCAAATATTGATGCACTACATTAGACAACAAAAAATAGTTACTATTATTACGACATCATGAAATTTAACTGAACAGAAATTCATTATAATCTTCAAATGAGTAAATGCCACCTATACCTGTACAAGTATACAACCTCTAGTTACAATTATTTGATGTAATTTATTCACAAACATTTTTTCCGCGCTCGCTGCATTCGTATCTATTTAAATTTGCTAGCATTAAAAATATTATAAGTATGGACATTTTTGACAAATACCGAGGCAGTGTATAGTTCCAAAGCATGGCAATATGTTTTTTAGACTAGATTTAATACCCATTGACTTAAAAAATAAGCAATGTTATATTTTCTTGACAGGCATTAAAATTAATTTTGTGAAATTAACTTGTCGATTTAGCTATTCGGTCAGTCTTGGAAACGACTGACTCTTGATTTTGGGGGGCTAGACACTGCACGGAGTCTTCAATCGTCGACCCCCTTTTCGCCTTTATCAATGTGATAGCAGGTAATTTTAGTTTTTTTTTTATTGCATTTTCACATGTTATTTGATAATCCAATTTCGCACATTTTTCACGAGTACATTGTTTGAGCTTGGCAGAGGATTGATTCCAAAGCACTAAAATCCATTAAGGTTAAACATTACTATTTCGCTAACCTTTGCTTATTTGAATGGTGCTATGTCTGTCTTTACAATCAAGACATTCTGTCTACTTCTATTTCTAATAATTTGTTAAATAAAGTCGTCGCGGTATGTATTTTCATCCTTCAATGTTTTCTTCGGACAATATCATACTCCGCACCTTGTGCTCAATACTCTAATCGAGCGAATCATAATTAGGCTCCATAGCTTGCAAACTAATCGTACTCAATTTCTCGTCATACATAATTTTTTTTTAACTTTACCTTTGCTCTGTGTACCAACAAAAATATATCATTCCGATTTAGATACAGCCTTCAATCATTGTTATGTATATTACATTGATCATGTAATGTACAGAGACGGAGAAAATATTGATCAGCTGTATGGTGAGAAAGATGATTTAATTTGTGAAAGAGTAGGACATTTTGATAATGTGCTATTCAATTCATTAACATCATTAATGGTTTCATTTGCTATTTTGTTTTACCTTAACTGCCGCCATATAGCAACCCTCGGATGGCCAGGAAAATGTTGGTTTCTGCACAAGACGTTTGACCCACAGGCTTGCATGGATGATTGATACTTTAACGAAGAGAACGAAATTGTTGAAATCGGCAAACCAAGCTTCATAAAAAAAATGCTGGGCAGTAGGAGCATTTTCATCATGCAGGGAACTCATCACAGCATTTGCAATCATCGAAAAACTACATCTGGCCAATCGTCAGGATGACGTTGCTATCGTAACGGAAAAGGCATTGGCAACATTTGAATATCTCCATCTGGTCTATCGCGGAGGGCAGTGATACGCTAGAAATTTATTAGACGTGCCCCTACATTGACGAAAGACTGAGACATTTTAATAAAAAATACTATCAGGAAGTCGCAAAAAGAAGGAAAAAAGATCGTTATCGGAAAACCGAATACAGATGAATCGCATGACAAAGATGTCCAAAGATAACCGAGTTCTGTTCTCTTGAAAGAGAAGCGAAGTGCTACAGGGGGTGATATAAGATGTCAAGAACTATGAAGCACAAAATATATTATAACACTTTTACAGCTCTGCAGGTTGGTTCTGTGATATTGTGCACCGCGTTTTTTGCTACCATAAATGAATTATTCACCTGATCCAGGACCAAACACTATACCTATTAATAATCCACACCCTAAAACCAAGAGCGCTCATGGTGCTCGCTCAACAATCTGCTATATATCTCATAATTTAAAACATAACTCCATAGATGTACTGCTCGAGGAATTTACTGTGTAATTAGTATCCAAATAATAACCAGTTGTGTTTGATCAATAATCAGTCTACATCATGATGGTTGGTTCTCCAAGTTGCTCTTTTGAAGGATTCCATGGTTACAAGGCGGGAGGCCTTTCCTTATTTTTGCGTCATCAACTTGCAATGAACGCTCTCCCCAGGACTGGAGTTGTGTATTTTACAAGAAGATGTTTTCTCCAGATATTTGTCTAACATAATTATGGCTCTACCAGATTATATACATGTACGTGATGGAGAACTGCCTTTTTCTGACTTGAACACGAGGAGTTGATTTTATATGCAATGCGTAGCTAATGCAGCTCTTTCAGAAGATATAGCTGATGCTTTCTGGACATGGTGACTGCTCATTGGCTACCACTGGCGTACTGGTGGGAAATTGAACCATGACTTATTTTCACTAGTAATTTTTTCTTGCAAACTGACCCATTCCCAAATAGCCAGGAAGAGCATATGTTTTTGTTATAGTCACTAAGGGCCTTATAGTGGCCACTAACAGTAACACTAATTCCTATCCAGAAGCTACTGTGCAAAGCACTGCCGGGAAATAACATGCTACCCACCACTCGGGCTGAGCATGCACATATTTGCGAACGAGCGTTCCATACTTACATCATGTAACAATGCACATAATACCGTTAAGCGCCCAGTAAGGGAATTGAATTAAGACAAGATTAAGAGTAGAGAACGGTACGACGAATCGTCTTCTTTCTCTAATAATTTAATGAAACGGCAAAGCTTCCGCGCTTTGCGCGGGAGGGGGGGGGGAACTAATTTCAGACTAAGATTAAGAGTCGAGAACGGTACAACGAATCGTTTTAATATTTCTCTCATAATTAATGAAACGCGAAAATGATTTCAGACAAGGAAGAGTAATAATTAAATGAAACGACAAAGCTTCCGCGCTTCGCGTGGGAGGGGGAAAACTGAATTCAGACAAAGACACAATAAAATAATTCGTCTTCTTTCTCTAATAATTTAAATAAACTTGAAAGCTTCAACATTTCGAGCGGGCGGGGGAGGGGGACTGAATTCAGACAAGGATTAAGAGTAGAGACCGGTACAATGAATCGTCTTATTTTTCTAATAATTAAATGAATCGTCATAGCTTCCACGCTTCGCGCGGGAGGGGCAAGACAAGAATTAAGAATCGAGAACGGTACAACGGATCGTCTTCTTTCTCTAATAGTTTAATGAAGTGTCAAGGCTTCCGCGCTTTGCACGGGAGGGGAAAACTGAATTCAGACAAGAACACGATACAACGAATCGTCTTCTTTCTCTAATAAATTAATGAAAAGTGAAAGCTTCAGCGCTTTACGCGGGATGAGCGAAAATGAATTCAGACAAGGATTAAGAGTAATAATGTATTGAAACGTCAAAGCTTCCGCGCTTAGCACGGGAGGGGGAGAACTGAATTCAGTCAAGAGTCGGGACCGGTACAATGATTCGTTTTCTTTCCTCAATAATTAAATGACACGCCATAGCTTCGGCGAATTGCGCGGGTGGGGCGAAACAAGCTTTAAGTGTGCAGTACAATGGATCGTCTTCTTTCTCTAATAATTGAATGAAGTGTCAAAGCTTTCGCGCTTTGCGCGGGAAGGTAAAAAAACTGAAAAATAACTTAGTTCCTGGCCCAGGGTTTATACGGTTAAATTTGTAGACATCTGGATTTTGGCATTTTTATATTTGTTGATAATAATATTGGTGGCTCGTTTTGTCGGTTATCGGCGGCCTCTTTTCTTTTGTGGAAATGTGGTTCTCAAATTGCATTTTACGTCATATTACTCCAGGAAGTGCCTGAAAATTGCAAATGCTTCTTACTCTGGGAGGGGGCCAGAACCCCTCCACGCACACCCTGCTTGGTCGCTCCGCTCCCTTGCCGTTAAAGCCTCGTTCTGTTGCTTCATCGTTTTACATATATTTCACCCATGCCATTTTTTTGCCCACCCCCTGTAAGAAATTCCCGGATCCGCCACTGATGCCCATACCCCTTGAGCTTCGGTGGCTTAGCCCCTAGACTCCACTTTGAGAAACGTTCAGCGGGGCCTGCATGATAGAGTGGGGGTGATTCAGATTTATTTTTTTGTCAGCCCCCCCCCCCAAAAANAAAAAAAAAACGCTTTTGCTCATTACGCCGCCGGTGGCTACATAGTTATGAAGGCGGTGAAGTCAGTGTATTTGCGATATATTAAGATGATTGTACATATAATTTCTAATTTAAAGCCTGGATGTAATGTATGCATGCACTTCAAGTTCTACACAACAGTTATTGACGTACTCGCTGATTAAGCAGATGATTTCAAGACACAGAAAAGCCGCTCGGGATACTGCCAAGATGTGGCTTTCCATAGATAAATAAGAGTCAATGACAATTCTACCAACTTTAATCCTGGTAATGGTTACCATTTATTTTGATATTTAGACCCAGTGATCATAAACTATGTCTTCTCATCATTATCCTTAAGGAAATTTAAAGACATCAATTCTTCAAAGCAAATTGTTGTACTATTTTTCTCTTTTTTGTTGGCCTTACCATAATGTTTTCAATTCAATTTCAATTCAAGGTTGTTTTCCACATTTGGTTAAAAACAACGGAATACAATAGATATATTCACATAGTTATTATATAAAGTATATTTTAAAACCAAGATTCAAAATAAACATGTAATTCTCATAATGTGTTGAGAATAACAACATACCAACGGACTTAAAAGGTAATTCCCAGACTAAATAACATTACATAAATGTTTATTTATCGTGGTTAATTATAATATGATAACTAAAGACAAATTTCAAAATAATTCCCAAATAGATGATTGAAAAAAAAAAATCAAATAAATACACTACAATACACTGTTAGTTTTCCGTCAATTCTTACTCCTAGAAAGTTTGTGGAATTTACAAAACATATATTATGCCGATTGTCACATCTAAGCAATGTATTTTGCTGTGTCTGGAGATAGGATATAGTTCTGTTTGTATAGGGATTGGTCATGCATTAACACACACAGAAATACACAAATTTAATTTGTTATCTAAAAAGGTTAAATCGTGCAACCACAATTTATTTATGAAATTACTCAAAACCCCGCTTCATCAATCAACAAGCGTTTTCCAAGACGTGTCATCTTTCATGTACTCCTAATGGTAGTTCAAACGATGAAATTGTATCATATGCATATTATCTAAATTTAAAATATTCACACAATCTTACAATGTTTCTATGGAAAAGTATTGTTGGTGCAGTTCTGCAAGTATCAAGACGTGAACTCACCAATTATCAATATGCCTCTTAATCATTCACGGAAAAGGGTACAAATTTAAATGCTTTTGCATTTGTGATATCTGCAAATAAACTGTTCTAGATGATTATAAACGATATTTAACATCCACGAATGTATACAGTCCTTTGGAAGTCTCATGTAGTTTCTATGTGCTGATGTCTCGACTAAGCAATCGCACGTATAGACTTGCGATATAATGTCCACGGGTATCCGACATGACAACCTTCATGCAAAGCTATACTTGACAAAGAGGTAACCGTACTCAGAAGTTGGAGCCGTCTAACCGTCTCAACGAGTAGCCGTACTCAGAGGTTGAAATCAGCTAGATCCATCGTAGAGAGCCGTGTAACGACTACTCTGAAGTCAGAAATCACTCAGAAGTCAAAGATCGTCTAATAGAAGTAGAAGCCCAGCTCGTTTGTGACTGCTGTTAAAAAAATACATGCAACCCAATTATTGCCATAGCTTACATTCATATCCAATATTTAAGATATATATTCATTAATTAGTCACACATGGCTGCTTTCATGTATCACAAATATATCCTTATCATCATCTTCCTATCTACCGCTGTAACTAATTTCTGATAAATAAATGCACACTAATTTGGTAAATTTTATATGTTCCTTTCCATTTTAAAAAGAAAAACGCAATAAAACTGCCTCTTTTAGTCTCTACCTATTAATGCTTTTAAAAATGATCGATTCCAATGCTTTGCTGACAAAATACTTAAATGCTATGCCTTTTCATAATACACTTGACCCCCTATTACCTGTGTAGCCTTTTATTACATATGCCACGCCCTATATTGTGAAATAACAAACGTATGAAAACATGGATAAAGTTATGAAAAAGAATACAAAAAAATGTCACAGGTTTCAAAAACATTTGGGAGCTGAAGAGGAGTCTTTTCCTGGCCTGCTCTATCAGACTTCCAAGATGCCACCAAGATAAGATCAATGCTGCGCATCCTAGCTTTATTCCTGTCAGATGCACTCAGCATAAAAGTCCTGCCTTGACTCACTGCTGAATTCCTTCTCCCTTGCAGCTCATCCAACATACACTTCACATAGTACACGTATAGGCCATTGTCTTAGGTACCACTGAAAAGCACACATCACATACATAGCTCTCCTATTCAAAACGTGCACTCTAGCCTAAGAGCCCATCGTTCCCTCTGGTCTTATTATAAATAACTATTCCCTTGGCTAGATAAAAGTCACTTTTTGACACTGATTGATATATAAAATCTAAAACCAGATGCATCAATGTTTTTTTGTTTAGTTGTTGTAAAAACAAACGACACGTTTTTCTTTTTTGTGTGTATATTATTTTAACTTACTTGCTTCAAATCACGTGTCAATTTTCTTTATTTCTTCATTTACAGTCAAACGCATAGTATCAACATTGTCACCATAAAGAAACAAACTAGTAAAGTCTGCAAACAACAACGGTCCAAATACCGAGCACCGAGGAACACCCAGTTGGTTGTGCATGATTTCAGAAAATTCATTATTCACACAAACATATTGCACTCTATTCAAGTTCAAAGTTCAAGGTTCACATTTTTATTCCATTTTCAACAATAAAAAAAAAAACAAGTTATATACAATAATCAAATTAAAAACAACATTTTACAAAGTATACATAAGTAATTATACAAGTGTACATGTTATTTTTCTTTGCTTAACAAAGAACATTATTCATATTATTCTTAATTACAAGGAATTATAAGATATTCATATCATACAATCTAAATCAAGATAAAAAATGGACATGTTGCTATATATTTATATGTCAAGTGAAAATGGAGGGAGCCAATAAAAATCATGGTATGTAGAGTGTGGACCTCTCTACGAATAATGTTAAAACAAATTAAAGAAGAATTAAAACAAAAATCAAGTATTGTATCTACGGATATTGCAGAGGAGAGCAGGTATCAACATATAAAACGCAGTGTGGAAGCACAAGGGTTAGAATTATGAACTACATGGACAGGATTATAGAAATGAAAAGGGATCATTGTGTGTGGACCGCATATCTGAAGGACAGTGCACATTTAAACAAGTAAGACGTACGTAGGAATTAAGAGCATGGTGAGGGAGGCTGAGCGCTCAATTTTCGCTAGCACCAATTGAGATTAATCTTGCGATGACCTTTTTGTTTATATAAAACACTTAATCAATTATTCTCATAACGTTTCAGTTAAAATAATTAAAATTTTCTTTCAAAATAATTGGGTGAAATTGAATGTTTTATGCATAAAGTGTTCCAAAAATTGAAACCATCATAATTAAACGTGTTTTGAGCTAATGGAGTTCTTAAATAACTAGAAAAACCATTTTGATATAGTACCCCGAATCTCATAAAAAATAAATTGTTTATCAATATTTGATGGCTTATACAATAGAACGCCTTTGTAAGCTCTAATAATATCCCAATTACAACTTTTGCGTCTTCAAATGACTTGGCAATAATATTTGTAAAATCTAAGAGGGCAATATAATGAACTGTTTTAGGGGCAGGGAAGCTGTATGATAATGACAATGAAAGTACATGTAAGTATAATCTTTATACTTTCAAGTTATACGTAGATCCAAACAGGATAGTTTCAATTATGTTAAATTCTTCCCCCCCCCNAATAAAATAATAATAACAATAATAATAAATTATTGCATTTTTAGAAATGAAATAAATAAATAACTGAATAAGTAATAATTAAATTTACAAAAATAATAGTACCCCTAGAGACTATTATGTGCTAGTTGTTCCGTTCCTTAATATTTCAAGTTCAAATTCAAGTTCACATTCAATTTGATTGAAGCAACAAATGAAAATATATGCATTACAGCAATAAAAAAATACGTACAAAAATACAACACGAATTATTGCACATAAATATCTAACATAAGAAACAATGAAGGTACAAAAATCAAATTAAATAGTTCACGGAAAAACAGAGATTAAGTGATGAAATTAGGACTTGGTAAATTCCAGGTGTCTTTTTAAAGTCTAAATTTTCCGCCATCATTAACTTGTAGTTGTAAACGTGCCATTAAAACCAATGACACTTTTCGCTACATTTCAACTTTTTGTAAATTCAAATGCTATCATTAATACCGGTGAACAGAATAATTATACAAATACGTGAAACAAGTCAATTTTTGCAACTGTCTCTTCTCTCCATTCAGACAAGGCGTCTAAAACCTCCACTTACAATATAATGGCTCCACATTTATTAAAAAAAAATACATTTGAATATTTGTCATAAAACCTATTGATTAATCATTTACCACGTGGTATGGGTTGAAATTATGGCTGGTGCGTGGGTTTGGTTTTAATGTATATAAAAATAAAACTTTACACTACATGATAATTATATGTTTGTTTAGCGTTAAACATGTTTGATATCGGTACAAAACTTGGAAGCAAACTTTTAAATTTGTAATTTTTTCTAAATATTTGCAATAAGTTTACTTACAAAAGATTTTGTTTTTACTGTTTTACACCTTTATAATAGAAATCCAACTAAAGTTTCACTTCAAACAAGCGAGTCGAAAATAATATATTATTCGAGGTAATAAAGCCATAAGATCACCGGTTTCCAAGTTGGTGATGTGACGGGAAGAGAAAGGGAGAGGGGCAGAGAGAGAGAGAGATCCCCTCTTGCTACTAAAAGAAACAAAATTATTCTTTTATTCTTTTCAAATCCTATACTTCGTCGGAAATTGGCCACATTAGCCGATGGTTTTCATATCAATTTGTTCGTAAATAAAATATGCTGGTGTCATACCAGATTTTTTTTATTGTCCAGAAATAAATTACAAAATTTCCCTATTTCTGCAGCAGGTGTGATAAGGATGGGCGGAGATCCTGTCTAACTACTTGTAAAATCCTGCATCCTTAACGAAATTTAATGGCCCCAACCCACAAAAGGCGTACAATTCCCTTGCAATTGTAGTTGCGCTATTTGGCTGATGAATGTTTCTATCTACATTTTTTCTCGACTCTCCATTACGACAGGGGTTTTGAACCTTCTTGTCTGTATACATACATGGTCAATGTCCTTGTATTCCATGAATTTTGCCTGCTTTTAAAGACATCTAGGCAGTTTGGAGTGAAGGAGGTGATTATGGAGGATAATTACGTAGTAACTGGATGAAGGGGGGAGGCTCGTTCTTTACAGTCAAGTGGCAAAGAACTAAAGAAAGAGAAAAGAGGCGGGGAAGGAAAAAAACAAACATATATGATGCTTCAACCATTATCCTCCCCTCCCCCTCCCCCGATAAGAAGCAGCGTGCTTATTGCATTTATTTGCAATTCGTCGACTATAAATCGATGCACCCGGTAATGTCGACAAAAGAAGGTGAAGATTAATAATTTAAGAGAATTAAGAATGAAATATTATTGGAGGTAATAAAGCCATAAAATTACCCGTTTCCCTGTTGATGAAAAGGGGAGAGAGAGCGAGAGAAAGAGAGATCCCCTCTTGCTACTGAAAGAAGAAAAGAAATTGTATCTTTTTCAAATCCTATTCCTTGTCGAAAATAGGCCACATTAGCCAATGATTTTCATATCGGCTTGCTTGCAAAAGAAATATGCTGGTGTCATCGCAGAATATTTGAGATATAAATAACAAAATTGTCCCTATTCCTGAAGGAGGTGTGAAAGGAGATCCTGTCTAACTACTTGTAAAATCCTGCATCCTTTACAAATTCAATGGTCCGAACCATTAAAAGCACATATTACCCTTGAAATTGTAGTTGCGCTGCTTATAGACTGGTGAATATTTCTATCTACAATTTGTCTCGACTCTCAATTATGACAGGGGTTTTGAACTATCTTGTCTGCATACATACATGTATTCCTTTAACTGTGTCTGCTCTTAAAGACATGTAGGCAGTTTGGAGGGCGGTGGTTATGGAGGATATTTACGTAGAAACTGGGTGAAGGGAGGGGCTCGTTCTCTACAGTCAAGTGGCCCAGAACTAAAGAAAGAGAAAAGAGACGGGGAAGGGAACGTGAAAAATACGATGCTCAAACCATTCCACTCCCCCCCC